>BROE01000019.1:11636638-11644138 GCA_036571765.1 Plecoglossus altivelis
TGTCTCTCTTCCAGATTACCACTGTCTCATGTCTCTCTTCCAGATTACCACTGTCTCATGTCTCTCTTCCAGATTACCACTGTCTCCTGTCTCTCTTCCAGACGCTGCCCCTCCCCTCCAGTCTCTCCAGGCCCCCCGTAGCTAGTGTGTTAGTGGTGGACAGTAGAGGGGGGCCATAAAGGGGGGCCGCAGAAGGGGGCCGCAGAGCTACCATGGTCACTGCATCCATTCCACATCCGTTTGCCAGGAAACCAGTGACTCAGTGTAATATCCAGTCATCAAGAGTATGACGCAAGAATACCTTTTGCTGTGTGTGTGTGTGTGCGCGTGTGTGTGTGTGCGTGGACTACTGTGTGTGTGTATGTGTGCGTGTGTATGTGTGCGTGTGTGTGTGCGTGCTCACCTGGAAAGTGGAAGCGGTTGTCCCTGTGGCCCTTGGGTGAGGGGTTGGGGGGCGGGGTGGCGCTGGGGGGGTTGCTCTGCTGGAAGGGGGCGGGGGAGGAGGGAGTGGAGGAGGTGGTGGAGGAGGGGTTGCTGCTGGAGTCCAGCTGGTTCAGGACTGGGGGGTGATCCTGTCAGGACCACAAGAACAGAATATCACCCAGAGTACCCCTACACTCCCACTGGTCTGTGTGCTGTGAGATAGACAGTGCTTGTGTACGTGAAAGATTGAGCGAGCGAGAGAGAGAGCAAGCTTGAGTGAGTGTGAGATAGAAGAGAGAGAGAGAGAAAGAGAAAGAGAGAGAGAGAGAGAGAGAGAGAAAGAGAGACAGAGAGAGAGAGAGAGAGCAAGCTGGCGTGAGTGTGAGATAGATGTGTATGTGTACCTTTTTGGTGATGGCCTTAGGTAAGGTCCCAAACTGAGGCGTGTCTGCAGGCCGGTCCACAGGATTGTTGATGCCAGAAGGAACAGACTCAGTCCTTCTGATCTTGGTAACTGACCAGGAGAGAAAACAGTCAGCCTGTCTGTTCCTCATGTCTGTGTTGATACTGCACATGCAAGGCCTGTCTGTTCCTCATGTCTGTGTTGATACTGCACATGTAATGTCTGTTTGTTTCTCATCTGTGTTGCTACTGCACATGCAATGTCTGTCTGTTTCTCATCTGTGTTGCTACTGCACATGCAATGTGTGTCTGTTCCTCATCTGTGTTGATACTGCACATGCAATGTCTGTCTGTTTCTCATCTCTGTATGTGTATCCACATGCAATGTGTGTCTGTTCCTCATCTGTGTTGATACTGCACATGCAATGTGTGTCTGTTTCTCATCTGTGTTGCTACTGCACATGCAATGTCTGTCTGTTTCTCATCTGTGTTGCTACTGCACATGCAATGTCTGTCTGTTTCTCATCTGTGTTGCTACTGCACATGCAATGTGTGTCTGTTCCTCATGACTGTGTTGATATTACCCATGCAATGTGTGTCTGTTTCTCATCTGTGTTGCTACTGCACATGCAATGTGTGTCTGTTCCTCATGTCTGTGTTGCTACTGCACATGCAATGTCTGTCTGTTTCTCATCTGTGTTGCTACTGCACATGCAATGTGTGTCTGTTCCTCATGACTGTGTTGATATTACCCATGCAATGTGTGTCTGTTCCTCATGACTGTGTTGATATTACCCATGTGCTGATATGAGGTGAGGACGTAACGGGCAGACTTACTGGGGAGAAAGGAGATCCTGCAGGAAGGAGCCTCTTTCGTACATTTGTTGTGACACTTTAACCTGCACAAACAGAGCTGTGATCAGGACAGGCGAGTCATGTGACTGATCGACACGCATCCCTAACTAGACATGATACTCACCGACAGTGTTTGCACTTCACACCGAACATCATGTTCTTCTGACACACCTGGCAGGTCTGAGATAACCAGGACCTGGTGGAGAACCTGCCCACGGAACAGCCCACTGTGTTAGTCACTGCTACACTGTCATACACACTCACATTCTGTTCTTCTCGCTGCTGTTCAACGCCACGGAGAGAACAGTGCACATACAAGGAACCCAAGATTGTGGATCAACAGTGAGCTGTTTAACAGCGTTTCATTGGTCAGTGGTCATATCCAGTATCTGTTCTGTGCGTTTGAGGTGTACTAGGCAAACTAGACGTGCATTGATTGGCTGTTTGTAGTCATGTGATCCTACCTGTGAGTTACAGCAAGGCCAATGTCCCTTCTGGTTGTCTGTGGAGAGCCGCGATGCACAGACATGCTATCTGACGGACGACAGAGAGACAAATACATTTTCAGAGAGAGGGAGAGAAAGTTTCAGAGAGTTTCAGAGAGAGAGAGAGAGAGAGAAATGGAGAAAAATAAAATAGAGAGAGAAAAAAAATCGAGATAGAAAGAGAGATTGGGATAAAGAAGAGGAGGTGTGAAAGCGAGTCAGAAAAGCGATGAGTCAGCGGGGCTGGCCCAGCGTGTGCCAAGGCAGCTGTTGAAGAGAAGCTATTATTACAGACATAAGAGGTGCTGTGAGGTCATCCACCACACAAACCACAATGACTTCTGGATAATCACATAAACACTATTACTCGACATTTAACAAGTCACAACCAATCTGATTATGTTCCAGTGACGTAGGTTTGGGATGTGCCCCACACCACCATCACAGACACTCACAGTCTGCTGGGAGAAGAATCTCTGCTCCAGCATGTGCGTGTGGAGTGGTGTGTGTGTTGTGTGTGTGTTTGTGTGTGTTGAGAGTGTTGTGTGTGTGTGTGTGTGTGGGAGTGTGTGTGTGATCTGAGAGTGTGGTGTGTGTGGTGCTGTGTGTGAGGCAGTGTGTGTGTGTGGTTGTGTGTGAGGAGTGTGTGTGTGAGGAGAGTTGTGAGTGTGTAGTTGTTGAGGAGTGTGTCTGTGTGAGGAGAGTGTGTGGTGTGTGTGTGTGTGTGTGGGAGTTGTGTGTGCTGTGTGTGTGTGTGTGTGTCTGGGAGTGTGTGGTTGTGTGTGTACAAGGTTGTGTCTATGTACGAGACTGTGTGTGTTTCTGTGTGCGTGTGTGTTTGAGAGAGTGTGTGGTAGTGTGTGTGTAGGATGTGTTTGTCGTGAGAGTGTGTGACGAGGAGGTGCTGTTGCTTGTGAGGAGCCCCTTGTGTGTCGTGTTGTGTTGAGGAGGTGTGTTCGAGGAGATGTGTGGTGTGAGAGTGTGTGTGTGTGTGAGATGAGAGAGAGAGAGACAAAGAAAAAGACAGAGATAGAGAGGGAGAGAGAGTGTGTGTGTGGCTGTGTAAGTGTGTGTGCGTGTTGTGATCGTACTCTGTGTTTGCGTGTGTGGGCGTGTGTGTCTGAGCAGTAGTGTGTGAGTGATGTGTTGTGTGGTGAGAGCGAGTGTGTGGTGTGTGTGTTGTGCTGTGTCTGTACGCTGTGTGTGTTGTGTGTGTCAGGACTCATCTCTTGTGTGCTCATGCTCTTCATGAGGGTAGGTGTGCCAGGCAGGGTATAGGGAGCGGTAGCAGGGGCGGGCGTGGCCCCAGGGGTACGAGCAGGCAGGTGGGGGGAACGTGAGGGGGGGTCTTCACTCCCGTTCCCATTGATCTGCACGTTCAGAAGCAGTTTGTTCTTCTTGGTGCACCTGTGAAGGTACAGGGTCATCAACAGGCTTCCTGGTCACCCCTGACAACAGTGACATCAGCAGCCACACCCAGGGGACGCTGTTTCAGCCAGTGATGATGACAGCGATGGGAGGAACTGGGGACATTATTAAGACTATCCTCTCCACCGTCCATCCTAAATCAACTCAGCCCATCTAAGCACAGCCAAAGACAGCAGTGTGTGTGCGTGAGAGAGAGAGAGGATGATGAGGAAAGAGTAGAAGAGAGATGGAAGAGAGATGAGAGAGAGTTAAGAGAGAAATGACAAGGGTGCATTTTGGGGCTGGTGTGTCGTGCCAAGAAATGCACCCCCTGCTAACTCTGGCTACGATTTATTCTTGAAGAAGTGACCTAGAAATGAGGTTATTGATCAAATTATGTATCACTGTTTATGTATTTCGTATATGTATTGTGACAGTTTTTAATGAAATAATATCAGAATATTAAAATGTATAATTGATGCATCCATACTAGCAAATCTCTCGTGCCCCTTCTCCCCCTCCCTCCCCTACCCCCCCTCGTCAATGATTGGGCTCCCATCTGACAGCTCTACAGGAAGTGACCTACTTGCTGGTGGGCGGGTCCTCGATGCGGTTGCCCAGCTGTGATTCGTGGCTCTTGCTGCGGGTGAGCGTGATGTTGGGTGGCAGCTGCAGCACCTTGCGAGAAGGCGGAGGGGGGGTGCAGGGGGGTTTCAGCCTGTGTCGTCTCCTGGAAGGAGGGGTGGCGGGGGGCGTGGAGGGGGCGTGTCCCTGGAGCCAGCCTGCACGGGCTGCTGACATGGGGAAGGGGTCCGTGAGGGGCATGTCTGAGTACAGGTAGGCCCCCTCTGGAGAGGACGCTTCTAGACCTGAGCCAGTGGGGAGAGGCAGACGCAGCCGTGAGGGGATGGAGGGGGTGGTGGGCCGGGCCAAGGGGACGGGCTTGGTGCGGCGGAGCACCCCCAGCGGTCCAGGGGGAGCAGAGAGCCGCTGTCTCTACGGGTGGGGCTCTGACCAGCAAGAGGCCCATTCTCTCTCACTTCTCTCCTGGACACACACAGCAAGAAATTACACCACCACACAGGATACACACACACACACAGAAGATACACACACACACACACAGAGATACACACACAGCCACAGGATCTTAAACACACACAATCACATACCAAAGATCACTACACACCACACACACAGGCGGTAAAACACACATCAGGTTTACCACATGCAGGTCACACCTTGTAGTTACCTGGCCCTGGGCTTCTTCAAGCCAGACCCTCCTGCAGCCACCACCTGATCCCAGTAGCAGTTTCAAGCAGTGAGAGAGCGCACTCGAGACGCCATGCGATTCCTCAGAGCTGGAGCCCAGCCTCCTCATGGTCTCTCTGACCTGGTTGAGACTGCTCTGCACAGGGATCCAGGAATGCTGGCCTCGCACCGCTGGGAGGGGAGAGGAGCGAGTAGGGCGGGGAGAGCGCAGAGGGGATTTGGAGGTGAGCAGCAGGGAGGAAGCAGGGCGGAAGGAGGAGCCTGATAGACACTGGGGAGAGGAGAGGCAGAGGAGGTGAGGAGGGAGGGAGGAGGAGTGGGTTAGCGAGGAGGGGCAGAGGGAGGAGGAGAGGGAGGATAGGCAGACTCCCTTCAAGGGTAGGAGGGAGGAAGGTGGGATGAAGGCCCGAGGAGGGGTGAGGAGGACAACACAGGCAGGGAGGAGGAGGGGGGGCAGGAGGAAGAGGGGAGGAGGTGGGAGGAATTTAGAGGAGGAGGAGGGAGGGAGGAGAGGGAGAGGGAGAGCAGAGAGAAAAAGGTGAGTTGAGCTGATCTCACTAAGAGCCCATTCAAGTAGCAAACACCTTCACTTGGCCACGAACAGGTCCTTCAGTCGTGCTTAGTCATCCTCCACCAACGTAACCCACCGTGTGCTCTACCTAACGCCATTGCACTGGTAAGGACTTTTCACACCCATTTTACACACTCACACAACTCACTCAGACACATCCACATCACACACACCACATAACACAACACACACACACACTCAACACACAACTAACAGACACACACATTCAGACACCAACCCACACTAGCACACACACACACACACTGCGACCACCACAACCACACCACCACACAAACACACACATCCAAGCCAGCACACACACCCTCAGACAACCCAGCCTAACCTAACGGTCCTAGCACACTCTTTATCCTTTCTTTACGCTCATTTATGATCATAGAAAGCATTGAACGGCTACATGTCGCTACGCGGATTCAGAACGCTCTATCTCCACTCCTGCACTCTATCTCAGGCTCTCATACCAAAGTCCTACCTCTGCTCCCTTTTCTCACACTTGCTATTACCTCCTCACTGAACAGCAGCAAGTAAGTTAACATCCTGGAGTCATGCACAGACACCCCACACAGCACACACAGACACACAGACACCACAAAAGCACACACAGCACACTCTAAGATAGAAAGTGTGGCCTTGGGTTGTGAGACGAAGCCTGGCAGGAAACAACAAAAGCCTCTAAAGCAGAGAAGGAGGATGACAGAGAGAGAAGAGAAGAGAGAGAGGGAGAGAGAGAGAGAGAGAGAGATGAGAGCGAGGAGAGAGACAGAAGAGACAGAGAGAGAGAGAGAGAGAGAGAGAGACGAGAGAGAGAGAGAGAGAGAGAGAGAGAGAGAGAGAGAAGAGGAGAGACAGGAGAGGAGAGAGAGAGAGGAGAGAGAGAGGAGAGACAGAGAGACAGAGAAAGAGAGCAGATAGAGAGAGAGAGAGACGAGGAGAGGAGAGAGAGCGGAGGGGAGAGCGAGGGAGAGAGAGAGAGAGAGAGAGAGACAGAGAGACAGAAAGAGAGAGAGAGAGAGAGAGAGAGAGCGACGGAAGAAGAGGAGAGAGAGAGAGAGCGAGCGAGAGGGAGAGAGAGAGAGGAGGGAGACGAGGAGAGAGAGAGACGAAGGATGAGAGAGACAGAGAGACAGAGAGACAGAAGAGAGAGAGAGAAGAGAGAGAGGAGAGAGAGAGAGTGAGAGACAGAGAGACAGAGAGAAGAGAGAGAGAGAGAGGAGACGAGAGAGAGAAGAGAGAGAGAGAGAGAGAGAGGAGAGACAGAGAAGAAGGAGAGAGAGAGGACAAGCGAGAGAGAGAGAGAGAGAGAGAAGAGAGCCATAGTAGGAGAGAGAGACCATAGTAGGAGAGAGAGACCATAGTGATAGAGAGACCATAGTAAGAGAGAGACCATAGTAAGAGAGAGACCATAGTGATAGAGAGACCATAGTAAGAGAGAGGGACCCATAGTTAAGAGAGAGACCATAGAATAAAGTGAGAGGATCCACAGAGAAAGAGAGAGACACAGAAAGACCACAGAGAGATAGAAAGACCACAGACACACAGAAAGACCACAGACACACAGAAAGACCACAGAGAGATAGAAAGAAGACCACAGAGAGAAAGATCCCTCCGGTTGCCGCCTCAATGACCTGGACAGCTATAGCACTTCCTTATCTGTGTTTAGCTGAGGAGTGGGTCAGCTGTATTTACCACAACACCTCTGGACTTTGACCGCTGTTTTAGGCCCATACAGCTGAGCAGCCAATGAGGAGAGCTGGGTCTGTGGGTGGAGGAGTGGTGAGTAGCTTCACCAGAACACCAACCTTTCAGAACACCAGCCTTTCAGAACACCAGAACACCAACCTTTTAGAACACAAGAACACCAACCTTCCAACACACCAGCCTTCCAACACACCAGCCTTCCAACACACCAGCCTTCCAACACACCAGCCTTCCAGAACACCAGCCTTCCAGAACACCAGCCTTCCAGAACACCAGCCTTCCAGAACAACAGACCACCAGACCACCAGCCTTCCAACACACCAACCTTTCAGAACACCAGAACACCAACATTCCAAGACACCAGCATGC
>BROE01000019.1:11649138-11702278 GCA_036571765.1 Plecoglossus altivelis
CATGTTCCTCCTATGGTGGCAGACATGTTCTACCCACCGACAGACACACACACAGCGGTTGCTATGTCATAGGAGGAAGCCCAGCTGATTGGATGATTTCCCCCTCCCTCTTCCTCCCGATCGCCCCCCCCTCCTCCTCCTCTCTCTCTCTCAGACTCTTTGCGCGTCATTTGATTTTCTTATTTAACAACCAACCCTGAAAATGCGTAGGAGGAAAGAAGTCTAAATATAGGCCCAGCCACGAGCAAGCAGAAAACTCAGTCCAGCACCATGAGACAAGAAAATGCACAACAATGCTCTACCCAGCTCTTCTTCAGATGGGTTCAGGCCAGGATTACCTGTGTTGATAATGTGAAGGCAGCACTCATCCAAACCATGTACAGAGGCAGCATTAATAACCAGGATGATCAACATCATGAGGATCTGAGCTCCATGTAAAGCAGCGATCTAGACTGTGCTCTCGTCTGACTGGGGTGCAGTGAGGCAGTGATCTATACTGTGCTCTCATCTGACTGGGGTGCAGTGAGGCAGTGATCTATACTGTGCTCTCATCTGACTGGGGTGCAGTGAGGCAGTGATCTAGACTGTGCTCTCATCTGACTGGGGTGCAGTGAGGCAGCGATGTAGACTGTGCTCTCGTCTGACTGGGGTGCAGTGAGGCAGTGATCTAGACTGTGCTCTCGTCTGACTGGGGTGCAGTGAGGCAGTGATCTAGACTGTGCTCTCATCTGACTGGGGTGCAGTGAGGCAGTGATCTAGACTGTGCTCTCGTCTGACTGGGGTGCAGTTAAGCAGTGATCTAGACTGTGCTCTCGTCTGACTGGGGTGCAGTGAGGCAGTGATCTATACTGTGCTCTCGTCTGACTGGGGTGCAGTGAGGCAGTGATCTAGACTGTGCTCTCATCTGACTGGGGTGCAGTGAGGCAGTGATCTATACTGTGCTCTCATCTGACTGGGGTGCAGTGAGGCAGTGATCTAGACTGTGCTCTCATCTGACTGGGGTGCAGTGAGGCAGTGATCTATACTGTGCTCTCGTCTGACTGGGGTGCAGTGAGGCAGTGATGTAGACTGTGCTCTCGTCTGACTGGGGTGCAGTTAAGCAGTGATCTAGACTGTGCTCTCGTCTGACTGGGGTGCAGTGAGGCAGTGATCTAGACTGTGCTCTTGTCTGACTGGGGTGCAGTGAGGCAGTGATGTAGACTGTGCTCTCGTCTGACTGGGGTGCAGTTAAGCAGTGATCTAGACTGTGCTCTCGTCTGACTGGGGTGCAGTGAGGCAGTGATCTAGACTGTGCTCTCGTCTGACTGGGGTGCAGTGAGGCAGTGATCTAGACTGTGCTCTCGTCTGACTGGGGTGCAGTGAGGCAGTGATGTAGACTGTGCTCTCGTCTGACTGGGGTGCAGTGAGGCAGTGATCTAGACTGTGCTCTCGTCTGACTGGGGTGCAGCAGTGTTCAGTCACGCTGGGAGGAACATGGATGCTAATGGCGCCCATCATCTCCCTGTAGGCTCAGACCAGCGCTGCAGCAGGAACACAGACACATATAGACACGGCAGGCTACACACACACCTACACACCCTCACACACACACCTACACACCCTCACACACACACCTACACACCCTCACATGGTTTTGTATGTGGGAAAAAGAGAGAGAGGGGGAGAGATAAGAGAGAGAAAGAGGGGGGAGAGACAGGGGAGAAAGAGAGAGAGACAGACAGGACAGACAGACAGACAGACAGAAAGAGAGGCAGAAAGAGAGATACCAACAGAGAGACAGAGAGAGAGACACACACACACCAAAACACAAACACACAACTCCACACACATACGCGCACACAAACACACAAACAAAAACACACACAGAAAGAGAGATACCAACAGAGAGACAGAGAGAGAGACACACACACACACACTGAGAAATAGACAGACAGAGACAGAGAGAGAGAGACACCGAGACAGAGATACAGAGAGACAGACAGAGAGCGAGAGAGAGACAGACAGACAGACAGACAGAGATACACTGAGAGAGACACAGAAGGACAGACAGAGATACAGACAGAGAGAGACCGAGAGACAGCCAGAGACACAGACAGACATACAGACAGAGAGAGAGAGAGAGAGAGAGAGAGAGAGAGACACCGAGAGAGTGTGAAGGAGAGAGGTGCCACCCGTCAGTGATAAGCCTGTGGAAACTGAAGCACCTTGCGGTCCTCCACTTGAAGAGCAGAGGACTATTATCTCCTCACTGGCAAGGATCTGTAAAGAACCTGCTCTCAAGTGGAAGAACACTGCTCTTTCAGTGAGAATCTAATATGAGTTCAAGCCTCTCTTGGTCTCTGGAAGCAACACCCATGTTTGCACTATAATGTGACAGCCTTCCTTTCACCACAGGAATCCGAGTGGTTTGGTCATTTACTTGTACAAAGACAACGGGTGTCTTCTACTGGTTGTGCTGCACTGGGATATTCAGCTGTGGAGCTGAGGAAGACCTGATGGATTTCTGTCAGTTAGACTTTCAAATCCATGACACAAGTCATTGCTAAAGGAGGCCTCCTTCATCCCAAACTGTCACTAAAGCCCCTGTGAGAGATAGGATTCACATCACAGCGGAGGGTTAGCCGTTTGTACTCGGAGGGTAACACTGGAGAACTCGACCTGGGATGTTCGGTTTTAGTCAAGTAGCCTACAAACGGTACCAGGACGCTACCAAATTAGCTGACTTCGACGTTCTGACTCCGTGACAGTCTGGAGTCTAGAAACCCGCATAGAAAAGGAAGAAGTCAAAGTATCGGTTTGTTTGACGCTAAAGCTAAGAGCGGACACGAGCTGTGCTTTTTAGCATCCTTCATATGACACAGGTCTCCCCCCTTCTCTCCCCCCTCTCCCCCCAACTCAGTGGTTCAGCCAAATCACTGCCGAGCGAACTCGAGACCCGATCGGTATCCTGTTTTCCTTCTAATATTTCTATATTAATAGATGTCGGAGAGGAAGGGGGGAAGATAAGGTCTTTCGGGATCGGTTACAATTCAGCCGTTCCTAACAATATCTCCGAATCGGCTGCAGGGCCATAGCTACCATCATGTAGCCGAAAGGCCTTCACAGTCCCTCTGCGGAAATCATTAGTAGTTCGTCAGAATGATCTGCACACATCTCAACACTGAATTACACACCGGTGCAAGAGTTTTAATGGCAGTGCAAGTACACGTGTCAATACATAGACATTTGTATAGAGTTATGCGGGGACTAACGGTATTGACATGAGAGATTCATTGCCATCAAATGTTATTATATAGGCTAATTTGATTTGCTTCTCATCTACATTTGCCTGCTGCAGAAATGCAAAATCGTGAACCAAGAGATTAAAGGTAGACCCAGTTTGAAAGCATAGAATGTGTGGAATTGGACCCGTTTGATGTAAACTGCACACAATAGTGTTGCAAACCAAATATCCGGGGGTCCATGCCAAATATTTCACCTAGAGACAGAGGTCAGAATGAGACCAAGAGTCCGGAGGAGCGTCTATTTTTAGCCGAATAGAAATATGAAAGCTCTCCAAGCAGCGTTTTATTCTTGAGATAACCGTTAATCCATTGCGTCGCGCAAGTCTACAGCAAAGAACTGCAGTGAATTCTGCAAAATAGACTCACTCACTCATATGGAGCCTGGCTATAAGCGGACATACAGGCTACATGACTTTGCAAATTGGACGCCCGTATTTAAGCCTTTTATTACCTCCAAAGTACGAATTTCTTGTTGTGTTAGATCGTTGGATGCGGCGCATTTGGTCCGGAGCCCCTGTAAACTGGAGATGGAGATTTCAATCATGTTCTGGATGAGTTCGCATTGATGTAGCGCGGCCATCGCTGCGCCACCGCCGTTATCCCCCTCCGAGTGTTCATCACTCTCGACCATCTTTCCACCGTTATCAGTCACACTATCCATTCCTCGGCATTTGGGCTTCGTTCGTAGGGCTCGAGTCAAACTGTGAATGTTGAAATGCACATGCAACGGCGACGCGGTATAACGGAACTTAACAAATGTCCCGGTTGAAATCTCCCAAATAACTCAAGAATTGTATTGAGGGGGGAATGAAAACGATGCTCGCTGATGATAATATCCTAGAACAAGGTAGAGCAAAGTCCACTGGAGCTAGAGCTGTGTGTTCTGCCCGTTTAGCCGACAGACTCGGTCTCTCTCTCTCTGCCCCCCTCTCTCTCTCTCTCTCTCTCTCTCTGACAGCAGAGCCTTTGCCGTCTGTCAGCTGTTGGAAACATCATGGAGCGCGTTGCAATTTGGGAAATGAAGTTCTTGCGCGTTAGACATCCGCTTATTTCAAGCACACACGGCTACGGTCGGCTAGCGTGTCACTTCGGACTCATCGCTATGGCTACATCTCATAGGCCTGCCTTGTGCTCGCCTGATCAAATCGGATATTAGAGTAACGCATTGTTAAGACATGGGAGTATTCATTACCTAGAGTCTTTGTTGTGGTGCTCTACAGATGCCTGTCTTAGTCTGTGTGACTGTGGAGGCAGGTGAGGGTAGTACAGTCAAACAAGAGAGGAGATGGTCAGATCTACTGCTGTAAATACACACACACACACATCTACACACACACAGACACACCACACACACACATCTACACACACACAGACACACCACACACACACATCTACACAGACACACCACACACACACACCACACACACCACACACACACACACACACACACACCAAACATGCCCTCATACCTCACCTCCCCTCCCTCACCTCACCTCCATCCCCTTCCTCACCTCCATCACCCCATCCCCCTTCCCTCCATCACCCCTCTCCCCCTTGCCCCCCCTTCTTTCATCTCTTCCCCTCCCTCCATCACCCCTCCCCCCTCTATCCCCCTGCCCCCCCCTCCATCCCACTGATCTCAGGTTAGAAGCAGAACAGAACCATGGAGAGCTGGGGACAGTGTGTGTGTTTAAACTGCACACGTTGAATGTGCTGATGTGTGTTTTTGTGTGTATGTATGTGTGTTCTGTGTGTGTGGTGTGTGTGTGTGTGACGGGCAAGCGGAACAAAGAAGTACTTGCCAATCAAGCCGTCATGAAGAAGTCTTGCCGTGGTGTATAGGGTGAGATGTTCCTCTTATTATACACCATGATTACCACTTGAGTCACACGTTTAGTCCTCCACCCCCCACCCCTACCCCCTTGCCATCACCACAACCCCCCCACCATCTGCTGCCAGTCTGTCAGGCTGTGTGGGGCGGAGCAGAAGGAGGGAGGTGACCTTGGTGGTCCTGCTCAGCTAGGGGTGCAGCAGGTTTGGTCAGAAGGTGTGGTGGGGTCAGCCACAGGCCTCAGGGATGGGTGGGGACCGGTAGGGGGACGGCCGGTTGGGAGGTGAGGGCCGAAAAAGGAAGCACGCACAGGAGGGACACAGATAGTGACGAAAACGCCTGGACGAAAGCGTAGTGGGGGAGACAAGTGGAAGGGGCCACAGGAGCACAAGAGCGAAGAAGAAGCCGCTGAACAAGGATGGGGGGAGGCAACAGACGGGGAAACGTAGGGGTCGAGGGACGGCTGGAGGGTGAGGTGGAGTGACCAGACGGGAGGCGGTGCAGAGGGACGGTCCCCCAGACCTGAGTCGAGGCAAGAACCAACAAGAAGCACAAAAACAGGAAAACAAAAAACACAAAAACAAGGGAAGGTGGCAGGCAGAGAGACCAGAGAGCACCGAGAGGAAGATAAGACAAGAATCAGCAAGACCCAAAAGAGGTAAGCCGTCGCGACCAGAAGGGAGAGCCGTAATGTAAAAAGGGGCCAAAAACCAAAAACAACAAAACCAGAAAATAAGGAGCGTGAAGGGAAAAGGTAGCATAGCATGTTGATGTGACTGATCATGTTGCATTAGACAAAGGCACAGTCAGAGAGATCCCTGCTGTGGGTTAACATTGGTGACAGGCTTAGACCAGAGAGAAGCTATAAGCCTGTAGTGCACACAGTAAGCCCTTCTGATGGGGTGTATGTAGCATCTGCTCAAGACTATTGTACTCTCAGCCTGCCAAAACAATCATCAAAAAAGAAGCTCTCTACGCCCAATTGAATGTAAACCATTGTCCAGCACCAAGTTTCAACATTAGAATCTTTTACAGTATAAATTGTATTTACCATTACAAAATATGTTCAGTTGGAAAGACCTTCATTGAATTCAATCAAACCATCGTCTCTCTGTTTCACATCATGGGTTAGACAAAAATACACATCATCAACAGTTAAATAAACCACAAAAAAAAATATGGGCCAATATTTACCTGATGTTAAAGTGTGGAAGGGCTTGAAGGTTCGGTCTGAGAGCACCAGCCTGGACAGAGAAGGAGCTGCATGTTGACTTGCTGATAGAGGGCACGTTCCTTAGCACAGACGCCCTCTTAAGCTGTGTGCACCTCTGTGCTGCCGGCCTCCTCTAAACATAGGTCCACACGGCCCAGCCAGGAATCAGATTAGATGGGATTGTGGACAATCTGACAGAGAGTCTTGTAGAGGCAAGGGTCTCTCTGGGCTGCTGGAGGACTGAGGAGAAACACAAGGGGCAGCTCTGGCTGGAAGCTGCCGCTCTGTCCTGGCTGGACCCTGACGCTCTGTCCTGGCTGCAACCTGCTGCTCTGTCCTGGCTGGAAGCTGCTGCTCTGTCCTGGCTGGAACCTGCTGCTCTGTCCTGGCTGCAACCTGCTGCTCTGTCCTGGCTGGAACCTGCTGCTCTGTCCTGGCTGGAACCTGACGCTCTGTCCTGGCTGGAACCTGCTGCTCTGCCCTGGCTGGAAGCTGCTGCTCTGTCCTGGCTGGAACCTGACGCTCTGCCCTGGCTGGAAGCTGCTGCTCTGCCCTGGCTGGACCCTGACGCTCTGCCCTGGCTGGAAGCTGCTGCTCTGCCCTGGCTGGAAGCTGCTGCTCTGTCCTGGCTGGACCCTGAGGCTCTGTCCTGGCTGGACCCTGACGCTCTGTCCTGGCTGGAAGCTGCTGCTCTGTCCTCTGAATAGGACGATCAAATAACTTTCAGGAATATCTACATTTTTTGCTCAGAAGGAAAGAGGAAGGCAATGAAAAGCTTTAGAACCACACAGCATATAAAAACAAACTACAGTAACACAACATGGACTGAAAACATGGGGGAAGAATTCAGAGGAGCTGCTGGGAAATGAGAGTACAACTCCCCCTACTGGACAAAGATGGTCAGTGGTTTGAACTTGCTGGTTCTTCATGAGGGTCTCAGATTTGTGACTCTCGCAGAACACAAACATAGTAGTGGACTATGGGAGCGAGGTAGGAAGTGGACACTGCTGCATTCTGGGAGAAGTTGTGTTTCAGTTTGGCTGCGGCTCAGGGAGGCCGGTGAAACGGCCAGTTGGACAACAAATATGTACAAGTTTTAAACTGTAATAAATCACTACAACACAGGGTATAACGTTATTTTATTATTCAAATGGAAATCAAAGTTACGAAAGAAAATATTTTTTTACGTGAGATTATTCTCAAGATATAACAATCAATAATTATTTGTTTTGGGTTGATGTGAGATCCAAGTGTACAGCAACACAGAAAACCAAAATCCTACAAAGACATTTTGGAATTCATACAAAGTTTATACTTCTCCTGGTTTAAGCTAAAACATTTTATTTGAATTTGAGCTTCATTTGCACAACTTTTGGTTTTCCAGACGTTGAGAAACAGACTTGTACAGGGTCCTTATAGTTCCTGTGACTGATCTGTGGTTTTACTGTTATCTTTCATCTCACAGGGAAGGGAAAGAAGGATCCGGAAGATCTGTACAACCAATCACACCAGAGCCACATATCCAGACGCAGTAACACTTCTATACATCAAATACCTAACCTGGTCTCACATCACACAGATAACATGTTATCATGGAGAAGAGCTTTGTTATCAGGGAGAAGGGGGTCTGTTATCAGGCAGAAGAGGTCTGTTATCTGGGAGAAGGGGGTCTGTTATCAGGGAGTCTGTTATCAGGGAGAAGGGGATCTGTTATCATGGGGAAGAGGTCTGTTATCTTGGGGTCTGTTATCAGGGAGAAGAGGTCTGTTATCAGGGAGAACAGGTCTGTTTTGATGGAGAAGAGGTCTGTTATCAGGGAGAAGAGGGTCTGTTATCAGGGAGAAGGGGTCTGTTATCAGGGAGAAGAGGGTCTGTTATCAGGGAGTAGGGAGTCTGTTATCTGGGAGAAGGGGTCTGTTATCTGGGAGTCTGTTATCAGGGAGAAGGGGTCTGTTATCTGGGAGAAGGGGTCTGTTATCAGGGAGAAGGGGTCTGTTATCAGGGAGAACAGGTCTGTTATCTGGGAGAAGGGGGTCTATTATCTTGGAGTCTGTTATCTGGGAGAAGGGGGTCTGTTATCAGGGAGAAGGGGGTCTGTTATCAGGGAGAAGAGGTCTGTTATCTGGGAGAAGGGGTCTGTTATCAGGGAGAAGAGGTCTGTTATCTGGGAGAAGGGGTCTGTTATCAGGGAGAAGGGAGTCTGTTATCAGGGAGTCTGTTATCAGGGAGAAGTCTGTTATCTGGGGGTCTGTTATCAGGGAGAAGGGGGTCTGTTATCAGGGAGAAGGGGGTCTGTTATCAGGGAGAAGGGGGTCTGTTATCAGGGAGAAGAGGGTCTGTTATCAGGGAGAAGAGGTCTGTTATCAGGGAGAAGAGGTCTGTTATCAGGGAGAAGAGGTATGTTATCTGGGAGGAGGGGGTCTATTATCTGGGAGTCTGTTATCAGGGAGAAGAGGTATGTTATCTGGGAGAAGAGGTCTGTTATCTGGGAGGAGGGGGTATATTATCTGGGGGTCTGTTATCAGGGAGAAGGGGGTCTGTTATCAGGGGGAACTGGTCTGTTATTAGGGAGAAGAGGGTCTGTTATCAGGGAGAAGAGGGTCTATTATCTGGGGATCTGTTATCAGGGAGAACAGGTCTGTCTCCTCTCTCTCCTCTGTGACGAGATGTGAGTGTTTAGATGTATGAATCATGACTGGATCATCAACAACACATAGCTGTGAAGACATCCGACACAAAGTGTTGCGACAGACAACGAAACATGTCGGACGAGAAATGAAAAGGGAAGTGTAAGAGAGATGAGATCCCCTGAGCTGTGAGTATTGTCTTGCTAACTACAAATCATAGCCTGCTGACAACACGAGTCTTTCAAACCATTTCAATAAATACACAGGCTACATACAATTGCAGATCGTACATTCTAAATATAGCTAAATCTGTATTATACAGCATTAAGAATTACTAGTATAAAACTCTGGTTAAGACAAACAGGCCAAGAAAACACAAGCCGTTTTACACAGCCGAGAGGGTTTGATCATGTACAGCAGAGAACTGATCTGCTAAGCATCTAAAACAGCTATAAACCTCTCTCAAGGACACACAGAGAAATCTGCAGAAACTGACAAGTGTACGAACAGAGAATGTGACCTTCAAGAGCGTTTGTGAGCGACGTTCTCTTGGAATTTCCTCGCGAGTTCAAAAGAGAAGAACGTGAGGATTCTGTTTCTAAATAAAGGATCTATCCGCTGCTCTTGTAGAGAAATCCGAAGGTTTCATGTACAAAAACAAACTGGTAGTGATGAAATCTTCAAGTGATACTGAATGTAACAGCCTTGAATAAAGGAGGAGATATGGTGGGAAAGGTTAATGAAATATTAACTTGATATGGAGGCACATGCAGTGTGAGCAGATAGGACATCTCACCCCTCCAGCTAGCATGAGTTCTAACCACATGTGAATCCATACGCTATCTGGTTACACTGGAAACCATTCACATTCAGGGCACCAATAACTTACAAACAATAACACTCAATAATGGAGATTGTTTACTGATTCTTGTCGTAGGAGGTGGACAACTTTGTGAATCAGCTGGATGGTTGATTCTCATGCTTCTGCGCTCTTGACTTTGAAACGGGTCCTAAACTGGTTGATTTTGAAGGGGCTGGAGTCTGGATTATGTTAGTGAAGGACCAGAGGGAGAAGGAGACTAGGATTTAGAGAGAAGAGAGAAGGCCAGACGGCACTGCTTGAAGTCACATCTGGAAGAGAAACACTGAAGTTACCAAACATGTCGGTTAACATACTGTTACTATCTCTCATCTCCTGCATTGCACTGACCATGACATCACTTCCTGTTGGGGCACGTCCTCTTCCTGCGTGGCCGGCTTCCGGATCTTGCTGTCGTCTCCTACACAACAACACGTAGCGTCAGGTCCCAATGGACCACAGTGGTCGTCACTCACACGAGCACACGGCAGCACGGAGACTCACCGTTCAGTGGTCGCTCTTCATCAGCTAGGAGGTTGGCAGTGGAGGGGGCGGAGCCTAGTCTGGACAGTGTGTTAAGGATCAGACTGTCTCGGTCCCTCTCTGGTCCACACATCCCTCCCTCTCTGGTCCACACATCCCTCTCTGGTCCACATCCCTCACTCTCTGGTCCACACATCCCTCCCTCTCTGGTCCACATCCCTCACTCTCTGGTCCACATCCCTCCCTCTCTGGTCCACACACCCCTCCCTCTCTGGTCCACACACCCCTCCCTCTCTGGTCCACATCCCTCTCTGGTCCACATCCCTCTCTGGTCCACACATCCCTCCCTCTCTGGTCCACACAACCCTCCCTCTCTGGTCCACATCCCTCTCTGGTCCACACACCCCTCCCTCTCTGGTCCACATCCCTCCCTCTCTGGTCCACACACCCCTCCCTCTCTAGTCCACATCCCTCCCTCTCTGGTCCACACACCCCTCCCTCTCTAGTCCACACATCCCTCCCTCTCTGGTCCACACACCCCTCCCTCTCTGGTCCACACATCCCTCCCTCTCTGGTCCACATCCCTCCCTCTCTGGTCCACACATCCCTCCCTCTCTGGTCCACATCCCTCCATCTTTGGTCCACATCCCTCCCTCTCTGGTCCACACACCCCTCCATCTCTGGTCCACATCCCTCCCTCTCTGGTCCACACACCCCTCCCTCTCTGGTCCACATCCCTCCCTCTCTGGTCCACATCCCTCTCTGGTCCACATCCCTCTCTGGTCCACACATCCCTCCCTCTCTGGTCCACATCCCTCTCTGGTCCACACATCCCTCCCTCTCTGGTCCACATCCCTCTCTGGTCCACATCCCTCCCTCTCTGGTCCACATCCCTCCCTCTCTGGTCCACATCCCTCCCTCTCTGGTCCACATCCCTCCCTCTCTGGTCCACACACCCCTGCATGTTCAACATGTTTCGCTGCTCCACCTGGTTCAGATCAATGATCCTCACCTTCTGTGTCTGCTGAGCTTAATGATGAGCCGTTCATCTGAACCAGGTGTGTTGGAGCAGGGAAACATCTAGAACATGCAGGGCAGAAGGTCACCGTTCATCTGAACCAGGTGTGTTGGAGCAGGGAAACATCTAGAACACGCAGGGCAGAAGGTCACCGTTCATCTGAACCAGGTGTGTTGGAGCAGGGAAACATCTAGAACATGCAGGGCAGAAGGTCACTGAGGACCATGGATGACAGAGGCTGCAGATGTTGCTGTGCAGCCCTGACGAACACCAGAAACTGTATCATGTGTTAAATAACGGACTATTAATGTGCTCATTTAGCAGATGTTGTCAACAAGTGCCACGCAGATGTGAATGTGAACCTGTAATCTCTAGATTGCAAGGCAAGTGCTCTAACCACCGAGCTTCATCCAGCAGGATACGGAGGCTGCGTCTGCAGATCTCTCCTCTTCGCTCTCCTCTTGCGAGTCTTCTCTGAGAAGGATCTGGCCAACTCCAGCAGCTTCTTCCTGGTGGCTGTGGGGCATCAGGAGCTCAATATACTACTACTACCCTGCTAACATGCTACGCTACTACCCTGCTAACCTGCTACGCTACTACCCTGCTAACCTGCTACGCTACTACCCTGCTACGCTACTACCCTGCTACGCGACTACCCAGCTATGCTGCTAACTTGCTACCCAGTTTGTGTTTATGCAGGTCAATGATGTCCCTTCTGATGTACTGAAGGACATTGAGTTAGTGCTCTGACCTACCCCCTCTCTCTCCTCCCCTCTCCCTCATCTCTCTTCTCCTCCCCTCCTCCCTCCTTCTGTCCCCTCCTCCACCTCAGTGCTCCCAGAGCAGTCTGACCCAGCTACGCTGTTATCCTGCTAACATGCTACCCTGCTACGCTAACACCCAGCTACGCTGCTAACATGATACGATGCTAACATACTACTCTGCTACCCTGCTATGCTGCTACGATGCTAACATGCTACTCTGCTACACACATCAGCTTATAAGAGCAAAGAACATGAAGAAAGAAGGTCTTACATTTGCCCATGTGCTTGAGCTTGTCTCTGAGCACAGCCTCTTCTGGCGCCTGGGTACAGGTGTCGCCCCAGCCAGACACACGGTCACCTCCTGGAGCAACAACAGGGTTAACACACACACACGCACACACACACACACACGCACACAGGCACACATATACACACACTCACTCACACACACACACACACACACACACACTCGCACACGCACAGACACACACACAGACACACACACACACAGACTCTCTCACACGCACGCAGAAAAGAAGTGTTGTGTGTCTGAAGTCCAAGACCAAGCCCGAGGAAAATCTTGTGTGTGTGTGTGTGTGTGCGTCTGTGTGTGCGTGTGTGTGTGTGTCTGTGCGCGAGTCTGTGTGTGTGTGTACCTCTCTCCAGAGCGATGAGGAAGTCTCGGTTGTGTGTGTGCGTGCGTGTGTCTGTGTGTGCGTGTGTGTGTGTCTGTGCGCGAGTCTGTGTGTGTGTGTACCTCTCTCCAGAGTGATGAGGAAGTCTCGGTTGTGCGTGTGTGTGTGTGCGTCTGTGAGTCTTTGTGTGTCCATGTACCTCTCTCCAGAGCGATGAGGAAGTCCTGGTTGTGTGTGCGTGTGTGCGTGTGTGTGTGCGTGTGTGTCTGTGCGCGAGTCTGTGTGTGTGTGTACCTCTCTCCAGAGCGATGAGGAAGTCTCGGTTGTGTGTGTGTGAGTGTGTGTGTGAGTCTGTGTGTGTGTGTACCTCTCTCCAGAGCGATGAGGAAGTCTTGGTTGTGCATGTGTGTGTGTGTGTGTGTGAGTCTGTGTGTGTGTGTACCTCTCTCTAGAGCGATGAGGAAGTCTCGGTTGTGCATGTGTGTGTGTGTGTGTGTGTGTGAGTCTGTGTGTGTGTGTACCTCTCTCCAGAGCGATGAGGAAGTCTCGGTTGCGCTGCAGCTCCCTCATGAACTCCTGGTTCTGCAAGAAGAGAGCGACTCGCTCGTCCTCCAGGTACCACCTCAACTTCCTCTCCTGCTCCGTCTCCGTGGATACCCCCGTCTCAGCCGCCTGCGTCACCGACGACAACGAGGACAGCGAGGACGAAGAGGAAGGCTGGGTCAGACTGCTCTGGGAGCACTGAGGTGGAGGAGGGGAGAGAAGGAGGGAGGGAGGCAGGAAAGGGGGAGAGGAGGGGAGGAGAAGGAGGGAGGGAGGAGAGGAGGGGAGAGAAGGAGGGAGGGAGGGAAGGGGAAGAGGAGGGGAGAGAAGGAGAGAGGGAGAGGGGAGGAGAGAGAGAGGGTAGGTCAGAGCACTAACTCAATGTCCTTCAGTACATCAGAAGGGACATCATTGACCTGCATAAACACAAACTGAGTCTGACGTCAACATCATTGAAACATCAGTAACTCCTTTAACGGTGAAACATAAATCTAGTTTGTGGGTCCGTGTCAGAAGATATGGATGAGGAGTGCTGAGTCATCATGCCTCCAAGATCCGGCCCACAATGCACCTACCGGCAGGCTGTGCTGCTGCGGCAGGATACGCAGGAAGTCATCAGGAAGGTTGCCTAGCAGCGGCGGGTTCCAGTTCCTGTAGTTTCCAACCGGTCGTTGACTGGACAGGGGCTGGGCGTCGACCCTGCAGCAGAGAGAGAAGACGTGAGTCCAGCCTGGGTGGAAAGCTGTCTGCAGGAACACAGCTCAGCCACCAGGGGGGGCTATCCTCAGGAGCTGTCAGTCTGACATCATGACCATCTCATCCTTCAGCCGGCCAAACCCCAGCATTCACACAGCCTCTTGGATCTAACCAGGGACTCTAACAGCACCATGCACTCGGCTTTTATCATGACATTTCATTTGTAAATGTCATCATCTCGTGTATTTACAGTGTCTATCTATAGGATTCAGTCCTGCTCTTTTAAGGGTAAAAATCACAAGCCCCTCCCTCTCTTGCCTGTGTGGTGGGGCTGGCAGGATGTGGTCAGGGTACTTCCTGTCGTAGATGTGCATGTCGTAGGAGGGGGGGGAGTACACCGGGGGGGGCTCCTCCTCTGAGCTGTCCGGCTCCAGGGTCCGCTCAAGCACCTGCAGGGGTGAAAGGTCACCAGAGATCCTGACCCCGGATCACAGGGGTGAAAGGTCACCAGAGATCCTGACCCCAGATCACAGGGGTGAAAGGTCACCAGAGACACTGACCTCATCATGCAGAGCACATCTAAAGGTTCCCTGTGGGTACTTCACACAGCATATGACATGAGCTGTATCACATGAGCAATATCACATGGGTTATATCACATGAGCTGTATCACATGGGCTGTATCACATGGGTTATATCACATGGGCTGTATCACATGAGCTGTATCACAAAAGCTATATCACATGGGCTGAATCACATATAATGTATCACATGGGTTATATCACATGGGCTATATCACATGGGCTATATCACATGGGTTATATCACATGGGTTATATCACATGGGCTATATCACATGGGCTATATCACATAAGCTATATCACATGAGCTGTATCACATGAGCTATATCACATGGGTTATATCACATGGGCTGTATCACAAAAGCTATATCACGTGGGCTGAATCACATATAATGTATCAGGGAGAAAACTAACCCTGAATAAGTTGCATGCAGGACTGGGGTTTCAGTCCAAATGAAAAGTGTCAATGTTTGAAATGTGTTCTGCCATCAGTGTGTCAGTATCTGAAGACGTGAATCCACCTTGAGCAGGTAGCTTCTGATGGTGTGGGTAGAGGTGGACAGGTAGGCTGGGATGTGCCCTGGGATGTGCCCTGGGATGTGCCCTGGGATGTGCCCTGGGATGTGCCCTGGGATGTGCCCTGGGATGTGCCCTCTGGTTTAACAGATGAACTAGAGTGTAACCATCAGGCGTTAGGTTTGCCCATCGTTAAGGGAGAAGCTGATGGTCTTCCTTGGTGATGGTTGGAGTACAGGAGTGAATCAAGCCAGAGTCATAAACTGAAGATATGTCTGTAACTGAGAGAGCTGCAGTAATCTAATCAAACTCAGTGCTCATAGCTTGGCTCTACATCTGCTCTCTCTTCGGTGACATCACCGCTCAGTGACCAATGAGAGAGAGAGGAAGACGTTCCAGATAATAATAACGCGCTCGGTAAACCCCGTGTGACCTCCGCCCCCCGTGAAGCACGGAGACTGACCTCAGGAGGGATGCTGTCGTCCGAGTCGGAGCTGTCGTCAGAGTCGTGTCCGTCCAGGCTCATGTGCAGCAGCTGGTCTATGGTGGCGTCCACTGCCCCGTGGTTAGCCCGCAGGACACACTCGATCACCTCTGGTTCCATGCTGGGGAACATGGAGTGGAAGTCCTCCATGGCCTGTCTGAACTCCAGACGCCTCACCTGCCGTCCGGTGCGGCTGCCGTTCAGCTCGCCGGAAGACGACCCGCCCCCATCTCCACCGTGGTCCACGTCGCCGTGGTGACCGCCTCCGCCGGCGCTGCCGCAACGGAACAGGCTGGTCATCATCCAGAGAGCCTCCAGCCTCCTCACCGCGCCTCTCCTCCGGCCCGGCAACACCACCCGAGAAATCTTGTCTGGCGGGTCTGGAGACGCCTGGCCTGGCTCACACCTGCTGCTCCCTGCTCCTCTGGTCCCCCTGGTCCCTGTGACCCCCTGGTCCCTGTTGCCCCCTGGTCCCTGTTGCCCCCTGGTCCCTGTGACCCCCTGGCCCCTGTGGCCCCTTGGTCCCTGTGGCCCCCTGGTCCCTGTGACCCCCTGGTCCCTGTGACCCCCTGGTCCCTGTGACCCCCTGGTCCCTGTGGCCCCCTGGTCCTTGTGACCCCCTGGTCTGTTATCCCCACCTCATGGCAGCTCGCTCACAGACAGATACCTGGACTCCCCGCATCATTCTCCTCTCCTCCACCTCTCCTGACCTCTGCTGTGTGTGTCTCTGCTGCATCCAATGCTGAGAGGGAGGGGAGCCAGAGGCAGACGGAGGCAGAGGCCAGAGGCGGAGAGGGAGGCAGGGGGCCCGAGGCAGAGACGGAGGGGAGCCAGAGGCAGAGACAGAGGCAGGGGCCAGAGGTGGAGACAGAGGCAGGGGGCCAGAGGCAGAGATGGAGGCAGGCTGGAGGACAGAGCGGCAACTCCAGGTGGAGCGGACCACAGCAACACACCTCGCTCACGTTCTCAGCTCCTAAACACACAAGGGCCACGGGGGAGAGAGAGAGGCAGGGAGGGACGGATCATTGATGATTAGCATCACAATGACTAAGGGGACAAACTGAATTCATTCCTTTCAAAAAGTAAGATTTTGTGCCTTTTCACACAGGCCTTGTTTCACAGGCAGAGAAGAATGTCAGAAATTCTTCATCAAACAGACAAACACACACACACACGAACAAACAGGGAGACACAGAGATAAAGAAAGAGATAAAGAGAGAGAGAGAGACAGAGAGAGAGAGAGAGAGAGAGAGAGAGACAGAGAGAGAGAGAGACACACAGGGAGAGACAGAGAGAGAGACAGAGACAGAGACAGAGAGACAGAGGGTAGAAGTTAACATCTTCTATAGAGAGATGAAAACAGGAAGGTGTCTGATCTCTGGCTGCAGGACAACAGAAGGAACATCCAGTTTAATCCCTGAGGTCACAACATCTTCCTAACTCTCCCACCAAACAGAGAAAACTATCTCTGCTGTACTGACAGTTCAGATGTAACAGTTGATGTGGTGACAGTGTGTCAGTTATATATTAAATTTGATTTTAAATCATCTTGCTATTCTCTTCTTAAACACATACGGCAAGCGACTTTATGAAAAACTTGGTTGGCTATACTTGCCAGCTTAATAGCCAAGAGTCCAGACCGCAAACGTTTTCAATTTATGTCCTGATCTTTCTCTCCATCGCCCGCAAACACCGTGGCTGATTAAGAGCATCATTCACAGAAATTACAACCCGCAAGATGTCAGGGTGGTGAATATGATTTCATGGCTCACTTCCACTTGCAGTAACCGCACTGCATTTAAATGAAGGCAGTTGTTGAAGCCAAGAACCGGGTATTCGGTATTAACTTTCCGCGATAAAGTCGTAACAGTGATTGACAACTAAGTAGAGCAATAACACGCAGTCAGGGCCGATGTTAAAGCAGCATTATGCCTCATGCAAGGTGCTCCACATTTCTATCTGACCTCAAACGTCCTCTTACCACAGTAACCTAGCTAGCAAGATGAGCTCCGACCGTGGCTGGTTAGCTGGTTAGAAGACTAGTCCACCCACCTCTCCTGTCATCTCGGGTCGTGATTTTACAGTAGACTGGCGCAGCTCTCTCTCTTTCAAACAGTGGCTAGCTGCTATTTAAATCACTATTTGCTCCGTCATTTCAAAGACAGAATATGTTAGTTACGCAGTCCTTGTCGTTAAGGTTAGCTAGCTGGAGCTAAATAGGTTAGCAGGTGAAGCGCGAGCACCGTGCGGATAAAAACAACTGAGACGCTTCAGCTAGCTCGAGCTGTACCGGGGCCGCGGGAGCCAGTACACCGCTCCGTTCGTCTCGCCGAAGACATTCTCAACCATAACACATAACGTTGAACATCTCACCAACTGTCTGACAATCTCGGTGTACCGTTAGAAATCCGAGTTTCCCGGACCAGTTTCAGCTGCGCCGAGGTCCTGTCATGTTCGTTAACATCCGTCTCGTCTCCCCGTCAGTCTGATGCTGATCCCGGAGGTGCTGTTTGTCGGTCGGCTCCGGTCGAAGATGGTTCACCTCGTGCAGATGGTGTCGCTCCACTAAAGTCCCCTGGAAATAAAGGGTTGAAACCTTTTGAGGGAACCTTCCGCTACAATCGTTCAATTTAATTCGTTAGTTACGTTAATATCATCTATCTTCTCAAAGAGAAAATGTCTAATTTATGCAGAGTCCTCAGCCCAATGTACTGACGAAGCTCACTTCAGCATCGTTTTAACATAACGGTATAGAAAGCGCGCGGACTTCCATATTTACTATATGCTTTACCGGAGTGTTTTAAAACAGATTATCGGTTCGTCTCAGTGAAGGGTGGTTCTAGCAAGACACTGCATTTCGAAGTGGCTGTGAAGTGGAGCTGCTGGCCAAACTCAGCCGAAGCAGGGCGCTCTCTAGCGGGGAAAACGGGAACATCAGGCCGCCAAACTGTAGTTCCTGGAGAGCCGGTACATGTGGTCCTTTTAAGTCAAGCGGCACTTTGACTTGATTATTTCACACGCGCAGATATAGACTTTTCGCTGGTGCTCGAGCGCAACCGAGAATTGTAAATGTAACTGCACGAGAGCGCCTGCAACTTTTTTAATTTAAACTACAAACGGTTCGAAAGGTTGACAGAACATTTCGTTTTTTCTCGAATGGTTTAATCTTAGTATTACAGCCTCATACAGCAGCATTTTATGACAAGAATGAATAAAAAATCTCAAATTTCAACTAAAGGTTTGGAAAGGTTGACAAATGTAAAAACGGTTACGTGTGATATATGAAAATAAAACAAACCACTTTAATATCCATCGTAGCGGTTTGGAGGATCGCCTCACCACTGAGCCAATGCTGAACGCGCCTTCACACTCAACTGATCAGGAACAAATTCACACTGAAACACACTTAACGGTTTTCTTTTATTTAGACAACCCAAATAAAAGGCACATAAAACATTGCGCATGTTTACGTAATAATTTGACAACCATACATTTAAAAAAATGTAGGAATGTTTAACCTTTCTGCTAGTCAGAAAGCCTAGTCTTCATATATACAAAATTACCGTTAATGTTCTAATACAAAAGATTTATAAAAGGTTATCTCTCACATATCTACTGTAACTACCACATCCTCAGAACTAAACTTGTTTTGTACAAAGATATACATTCAACTGCCTTAACAGGGTCCAAGAATTTTCAATTCAGTTTATTTTTCTCATTAAAATTAAGAAATGTTACAAATGTTCACATCCCGTTAAATTTCGTATTAAATTTGGCAAACAATAAGTAATCATAGTGCACTGATTCAAATGCACACGAAAACTGAAATAAATCATGAGGATTAACATCATGCATCCTGTATGTTAAATTAACCAATTAAAAAAATGTTTATCAGCGTGAATTGATATCCACAACCTTCTCCAGATCCTTGACGATGTTTACGAACCGGCAGTTTGAAACCATCTCACAGACGCCGCAGTCAACTTGTTTGAGGAATCAGGAAACGGCGAGAGTCACGTTGCAGTGAGTCTGGTTGCATGGCTGTCTAAATAACTCGGCCCTTGTCAAGACAGCGCGCCACAAACATAATCTAGTCCCGTTATCTGCATCCATCTATCAAAAGTTTATTAGTGTTTTTTTTTCTTCTTTCTCACAACATCGTTCAGTTAACCCACCGCCAGTCCGAAGTGTGACACAGGCAGACCGAACTGGTATTTGATCGACACCGGAGACGCGTGATGCGATACAAACATTATTATTCAAATGGACGGCTACGTTCACAAAATGAAGACTTCTTGGATCCCTAGTCTCTGGAGTTCTACTTCTTTTAAAGAAAAAAAAGTATATAGTGAGTTAAATATTTACAACGTAACATGGAAAAGTCCAGGGTGAAGTTACATGTTAGACATGAACAGCACGTTTTAGCGGGTTACTCACAGTGAGTTCCTGAGGAGGAAGCCCAAACTAAAGGGGTCCTCACAGACTAAATCATAAGAAAAATAAAAAGGATATAAAATATAGCTAACAAAACTAGTATCCGTCACCAACGTAATAGTGTGTGTGTGCGTGTGTATGGTGTGCGTGTGCGAGTGTGTGTGTGCGCGTGTGTGTATGGTGTGTGTATGAGAGTGTGTGCGTGTGCGAGTGTATATGTGCGTGTGTGTATGGTGTGTAAGTGAGTGTGTGTGTGTGTGTGAGTGTATGGTGTGTGAGTGTGTCTATGGGTGTGTGCGCGCGATCCTTGCTGGACTTCAGGACTGTTGAGCCACTAGATGGCTCTGTTCTGTTTGTTTAACACTCGATTTGTTCTGTGGTAATACTGCTGTTCAGTTATAAGGGATTTCAGTGCAAGACTCATTCATCTCTCACTTAATGTTTCAAATTAAAACAACAACGACTGATCACCAAATAAAAGACTGCACCGCTGCCATCCCTAACGAGAGAAACAAGAATTATACATATTTAACAGTCAAAACAGACACTGTCCAGCTATCCACTTCAACATGGGTACAAATTAACTGCTGATGGTGAGAAAACATTACCATGACAACTGTACAAGGTAGCCACTGTACCTTCAGAGCATACCTTCTATCTAAAAAAAACTAATGTAGTACAACCGTGGAAAAAAATAACAAATAAAATAACCGTCCATGCAAATGGAAGCAACCGTCCCTTTTGTTGAACTCCTCTCCTAAAAACATTAAATACTGATTAGCAGGCTATAGTTAAAACATCATAAGGAACACCCAAGGGCTTTGCCAGAGAACCAGAGGAACACCATCATCAGTTCTGTACTTATTGCCTTAGTCCAGGTTTCAGTCATCTTGTCCCTGCTGCCAAGCTGTGCTGCTCAGGTGAAGCTGCACCTGGAGTTCATCACCACCTCAGCTCAGTACGTCACACTCACAGTTTAACACTCTTTATCAGACTCACTACATCTAGGTTTGAAGTCCTTCGGATTACAAGACGAAACCTACCTAACGTCTAGCAGTGTTCTCTGCTCAAGTCAACCTATGGGGCACCAGGGGGCCAGGCTGGCCCCCCCTGCAGGGGGCACCACAGAGACTCATCCCCCTGCAGCCTCAGTAAACACTTGCTTCCAGGTCTGAGGGAGGGGGGAGGAATGGGGGAGGGAGGGGGGGGACAGGAGTCACTTCTGCTTTCCCATTGGTGGTTGTTTTCTGCTGTTTACCAGGGTGGGGATGAAGGCAGGACCTGAGATAGAAAAGGCATGCTCTCCATTGGTCTCATGGCGATGTTGAGGGGGCCAGATATATTCATGGGCATGGACGTGGTGAGAGCCACTGGGTGGGCGATGTTCATGGCAGCCGATGCTGGGATGTTGACGGGCCCGGTTATGGTTACCGGATGGTGGAGGCTGACCGGAGAGCTGATGTTTACTGTGTTGGTGGAAATATTCATCGCCGACGCTATGGTGATGGGGTTGTTGCTGGAGATACCCCGGTTCATCGCCGTGGTGATGGGGGCGGAGGCAGTGACGGGCGTGGCCGAGGTGGAGTTGCAGACGTTGTTGCTGTCTGGGAGACGGAGACAGAAAGAGACAGAGTCAGAGAGGACAGACGGAGAGAGAGAGAGTCAGAGAGGACAGAAAGAGAGAGAGTCAGAGAGGACAGAAAGAGAGAGAGAGTCAGAGAGGACAGAAAGAGAGAGAGAGTCAGAGAGGACAGACAGAGTCAGAACGCACTGAAGAGCTCATCCTTCCAGCTATGCTCCTCAGCTGTGCTGCTCAGCTATGCTGCTCAGCTATGCTGCTCAGCTATGCTGCTCAGCTGTGCTGCATCTGAGCTGTGCTGCCCCTCAACACAGAAGGATGCTGTTTAGAAAGGAGCATTAACTGTTTTTCTCTGAAGAGTTATGAAAACAGCTCTTCAGATATTCTGAGGTCCTCTATCCTTGAGTAATCACACATACATGTAGCATGCTGACATACGGGTCAGGTTACAGCAACTGTTAGGAACCCCTGTTTTATCTTAACACTTCCACACAACAAAAGGGTTGTTACCAAGCACCGTGCAAATATAACAACATTCTGACTGGAAATAAGCCTTGTGTAATATGAAAACATACAGATCCAACTATTAGACACTCATCATCTAGTTTGGATATTTAGATTTCTTGTTGGCACAAGTAAACACAGAGGATAACAGAACACTGATGCAAGGGTGATGTCATGTTTGAAAGAGCGGTTGCTAACTGCCGCTAGCGCTTATGCTACCTGCTAAGTTGCACCTCTCCACAAGTATCCTTTCATTCTTACTGTGTCATATTGTGTGCTAGAGTTTCTGTCTCCAAGAGGGAGAGGTTTGGTTTTCACACACAGCTACATCATTACCTTTCAGTGACCCTGAGGAATTCCACTGCCAGCTCCCTATTCAGAAATACAGACACACAGGGGTTATAGCACACTGCTGGCCAGGGCCGCTGGGCTGGGCGTGTCAGTTTCTCAGCCCTCAGGATGAGGGCCCAACACCAGGTGGCCCAGGAGACCATAACAAACACACCCTGTGTCTCCAGGGGAGCGTATGGAGTGTTTCTACCACAGCAGTCAGTATTATCCTGATGGGTGGTATGCAGCTGCCCGCTGGATACCAGAGGAGGAGTCGACAGAGGGAAGAATCTGGTGTTCCACGTCTAACTATCATGTAGGATTCAGATATCTTACACTAGACTATCATGTAGGATTCAGAAATCTTACACTAGACTATCATGTAGGATTCAGATATCTTACACTAGACTATCATGTAGGATTCAGATATCTTACACTAAACTATCATGTAGGATTCAGATCTCTAACGCTAGACTATCATGTAGGATTCAGATCTCTAACGCTAGACTATCATGCAAGATTCAGATCTCCCAGATATCTGTAACACAGGTGTGGGACTCACAGATGGAGAGACGAATCAACAGACATTCACATGACACACGGCACCTGAGGAAGGAAGTCATTAATGAGCTCTTCAGGACTGAGCGATCAGGTTCTACATAAATTAGAATAAGCGGTAAACACTAACAAAAGTAATCTCTGGACTTGTGAAGTTCTTAAAACCAAACAGCCAGTTAATGAGGTAGACTAGAGTCTCTCTGATCTCTCCTTTCTAAAAAGAGATGCACACATCAAAGCAGCGTGCAGTGCAGTCGTATCACTGGCGTTCCACTTTCCACTGCGCTCAAACCTAAAACGAGCCAATTGCTGAAAGCGCTTTCAATAGAGAACATGAGAACAGATTTCTGCCATAGGCTAACCACTTCTGTCAACTCCAATCCATGTCATCAGATTAGCCCACACACACCCATGTATAGTGTAACTCTCTGTGGTGTTGCTGCAGTAGACTGGATTATTAAAGAGGAAAATGGCACATGAAGGAAACACGACCCCACAGGGAACAGACTGCTATGGTTGTGTCTGCAGACAGGTTCAAGTCTGCGCTGGTCACGAGCTTCAGACTGTCAGGAGAGCTAGGAGTCACAGGCTGTGGCCCCCCGCCCTGTAGCCCCACCCTGTAGCCCTGCCCTGTGGCCCCGCCCTGTGGCCCCGCCCTGTGGCCCCGCCCTGTGGCCCCGCCCTGTGGCCCCAGTATGCAGGTGCGCTCAGGTGCGCTCAGGTGCGATGGGGCAGGGGATGCGTACCTTTGTTGCAGGAGTTGAAGTTGGCCTGTCCGTGGGTCTTCAGGTGGCTGGTGATATAGGCGGCGCTCAGCATTTTCCCACAGATGTTACAGGTCACCTTGCCCTCGTGTCTGATCATGTGGGAGCGGAGTCGGTCTTTGGTGGCGAAGGCAGAGGTACAGGCCTGCAGGGCACGGGGTCAAAGGTCAACACTCTGGTCATAGGGTCAGAGGTCAACACTCTGCTCATAGAGCCAGCGGGCCCTGATCTCCATGCCAGGAACATATCCCATCATGCATCTGGCCCTCATCCGGGTCTTACTGCTCTCAAACCCTGAGATCAGGACGTCATGGCTGCCAGTATCTCTCACACACGCACACGCACGCGCACACGCACACACACGTCTCTTACCGTTACTTGACACTTGAACGGTCTTTCTGAGGAATGGACATGCTTAACGTGGCAGCTGAGGTGATCTGGCCTGGAAAGAAAGGAAATACAGTTTACAATCTTGCTGCAGAACACAACACACACGTTTATGGACCTGATGACCTTTCTCAGTGCAGCTCTGTCGTCACCAACGCTCCCCAAGGCCTCATTTAGTTCAGCAGCACAGCAGCACAGCCAACCCACAGGCTGCATCTCTCCCACTGTCACAGCCGAGGGAGGGAGGGGAGGAGGAGGGGAGGGTTGGAGAGAGGCTTGAAAGCAGATCGACAGCAACAGAGGCTTCATTACTGAAGGAGAAAAACCGAGATCCATCTTTCACTCTGAGCCTTAGACCAGATGGTCGATCCATCTCACCTTCTGATCCTTTGAAGACAGAACCTCTCGGACAGAGCGAGAGGTCCCGTCTTCAAAGGATCAGAGGGTGAGATGGATCAACTGGACAGAGCGCTGCCGCTCTCGGACAGAAGCTCTGCCGCTCCAAGACCTGCCGCTCTGTGACAGACATGCTCAGACACATGGTCTCCATAGCAGGGCCAGGTGACTGCCTGTCAGGTAGCAGGATGGAGGGTAGAGGTGAGGAGGTTGTTCCCATCAGACACACCTGAATGCACCTCCACCTCTTTAAGAGACCCCAGGTGTCAGACAGCAGACACACAGCAGGGTCTGCTTCAGCTGTGATGACTTTGCACTTTAGTTTCTCCACCCTTCAACACTGCCAGACACCATCAGCCACCACAAGATGCCTTCAACTCTAATGTACCCCAGACACACGGCAGACTCCACCACCACCACATCTAACCACATTCCCAGGGAGGTCGTGGGTGTTTGAGAGGCTTGTCAGATAAACTCCCATGTTGTCACCTTCCTGTGACTCATGGACGCTTCAGACAATGTCTGGAGTGATGCATGGCTGGGTTCAGGGGCTGGCTGGGTTCAGGGGCTGGACACAGCCGTAAAAAAGAATCTCTTGTTCAAGAGATACCGTCCTTCCGAAGACAAAGAAGATCTGGGTGCTTCCATGACAGAAAATCAGCCTGAACACAGCAAGTGCAGAGGCTAGCTGGGGCAGGCTAGCTGGGGCAGGCTAGCTGGGGCAGGCTAGCTGGGGCAGGCTAGCTGGGGCAGGCTAGCTGGGGCAGGCTAGCTGGGGGAGGCTAGCTGGGGCAGGCTAGCTGAGGCAGGCTAGCTAGGGCAGGAATTGAGTGTGAGTAAGAGGAAATCCCAGTCTCCCAGTTTTAATGGCATTCCCTGGGGTGGGGGTGAGGGCAGACTGGCGGGAAACACAGCATGACGCACCAATCAAAGCCGTAGCCTCCCTCTCTCCTCCCCCCCTCTCCTAGCCCAGGAACTGTGGGAGTGGAGTTTGCACTGTTCAAACACTGTTGCAGCATTATACTCTGCTATAAAGCAGGATGCTGCCCCAATAGGAGCGTCAGACTGGACAGCAGATGGACACACACACACACACACACACACACACACACACACACACACACACACACACACACACACACACACACACACACACACACACACACACACACACACACACACACACACACTTTGTGTGTGTATATCGTGAAGGTGGGGCTGGGCTGTGATTGGGTGAGTATGCAGTGAAGGCGGGGCTGGGCTATGATTGGGTGAGTATGTCGTGAAGGTGGGGCTGTGATTGGGTGAGTGTCTGGTGAAGGTGGGGCTGTGATTGGGTGAGTGTCTGGTGAAAGTGAGGCTGTGATTGGGTGAGTGTCTGGTGAAAGTGAGGCTGTGATTGGGTGAGTGTCTGGTGAAGGCGTGTCCTACCTGGAGAAGCCTTTCCCGCAGACGGAGCAGACGTAAGGCTTGTGCACGCCCCCGTCGTGCGAGCGCACGTGGTAGGTCATCCTGTCCTTCCTCTTGAAGCGCTGCTGGCAGATGGGACACTCGAAAGGCTTCTCGTCCGAGTGAGACAACTTGTGACGGTTCAGGTGGTACACGTCCCGGAAGGCCTTCCCGCACATCTCACAGCCGTGGTTCTTCTTCACGGGTTTGGGAGGCTTCTTAGGGCCCCCCTGCTGGGGCACGTTGATCATGGATGCTGCCGTCATGATGCTGGAGCCGGAGGAGACCGAGGTGGTGGCCGTGGTGAAGATGCCGGCAATGGTGGAGATGTAAGAAGGGGCGTTGTTCTCGCGGGGCATGGTGGAGATGAGGGGCACCATGGTGGGGGCTGTCTGTGCTGTTTTCTTGGGTCTGGACACCATCTTGACGCCGGTGTGGCACGATTCATGGCGCCGCAGGTGGTAGCTGTCTCGGAAGGCCTTGTTGCAGTAGCCGCAGATGAAAGGGGTCTTGCTCTTGTGCTCCTTCTTCACCACGGGCACAGGGCCCCGCCCCCCGCCGCTCGCCACGTTGTCCTTCAGCAGTTCTGCGGCGCTGGCCGGTGGCTTCTGGTCCAGCGGGATGGGCAGGATGGGCTTCTGGTCCACGGGCTCGGCACCGGAGTTGAGCAGTGGGAGCAGGCTGTTCTGGGCCACCTGGTGCTGGTGGTGGAGGGCTTCATTAGCCTGCTGTAGAGAACACAGGTACGCGCAGGTCAGCCACACAGGTACGTCACACAGGTACGCACAGGTCAGCCACACAGGTACGCGCACCAGTCAGCCACACAGGTACGTCACACAGGTACGCACCAGTCAGCCACACAGGTACGTCACACAGGTACGCACAGGTACGTCACACAGGTACGCACAGGTCAGCCACACGGGTACGCACAGGTCAGGCACAGGTACGCACAGGTCAGTCACAGGTACGCACAGGTCAGTCACACAGGTACGCACAGGTCAGTCACTCGTAGCAAACCAAATCAGAAGACTTTTCTAACAGGGCTTCTTGATAGATAAGAGGTGATGAACTCTGAAACTGTTTGCTGTTTAGTTAGACAGCATAGGAGGTCACAGCCGGTTGTTCATCACAAGCACAATAACCCCAGCTTGTTGGCTGTTCTGAGTTTACACAACACTGGAGATTAGCCTACATCTTCACATCCCTCTTTTATATAACAGCTCCTGGTGAGAAAATAACTAGCATTGAGCTAAGCTGCGTTTGTGCTGTCAGACTGGTTCCTGTAGCTTACAGGGAAGAGCCTGTCGTGAGCTGTGCATCAACTGCAGCTCCCTGCTGTACAGTCGAGTGTGACTCTGCTCTAAGCTGCTGGCCCATCTGAGGTTGTTTGTACGACATCAGGAGATTCACAACCACCAGCGATTGTTTTTTGTTTTTTTACTTTGACGAGAGCCTTTCTGAAGTTCTGAACATCCACGTAATGCATCACTGCAGAAGAGGGAGAGGGAGGCAGACAGTGCTAGAGAGAGTGAAACACAGAGGGAGAGTGCGTCTGTAGCTACACAGAAATAGACAGTGAGTCATTCTGCATGTGTGGCGTCTGGGAGTGAGAGGGACAGCACAGCCTTTTACACAGCACAGTCCCTCAGCACAGCACAGTCCCTCAGCACAGCCTTTTACACAGCACAGTCCCTCAGCACAGCACAGCACAGCCCCTCAGCACAGCACAGTCCCACAGCACAGTCCCTCAGCACAGCACAGTCCCTCAGCACAGCACAGCACAGTCCCTCAGCACAGCAAAGCACAGTCCCTCAGCACAGCACAGCACAGCACAGTCCCTCAGCACAGGACAGCACAGTCCCTTAGCACAGCCTTTTACACAGGACAGTCCCTCGGCACAGGTCTTTACACAGCACAGCACAGTCCCTCAGCACAGCTCTTTACACAGCACAGCCCCTCAGCACAGCCCCTCAGCACAGCTCTTTACACAGCACAGCACAGTCCCTCAGCACAGCTCTTTACACAGCACAGCACAGTCCCTCAGCACAGCACCTCAGCACAGCACAGTCCCTCAGCACAGCCTTTTACACAGGACAGTCCCTCAGCACAGCCTTTTACACAGGACAGTCCCTCAGCACAGCCCTCCTCCACACAGGAGAGCACAGACCACCAACACAGCAAGGAGCACAGACACTTAAAACAGTTCATGGTTTGAAGAAAACACCCATTATGGGCCTATTAGCCTGATATCTGCTGTGCTGTGTACCAAGTCTGTAGCGTGTACATGATGAATCAGGCAAAACCAACCAGGGTCAGTGACTGTGGGTGTTTCTACAGGACCAGAAATAGGCACTGGCTCTGTCATTAGCCAGTCACTCAAACAGCCTGCTGCTGAAAACTCTAAATGTGTTGTTGGGAAAAATGATCCCCTGCCATGATGTTGCTGCTTGGTCATGTGACTGAGGGAGGAAGCCAGCTGAAACTGCAGCCGAACCTTCAGAACACAAGCAGCCCACAAGCTCTGATACATCCTCATGAACTCCACCTTAGCTACACCCTGAAGACCTGAGCTACACCCTGAAAACCTGAGCTACACCCTTAAGACCTGAGCTACACCCTGAAGACCTGAGCTACACCCTGAATACCTCCACCTCAGCTACACCCTGAAGACCTGAGCTACACCCTGAAGACCTCAGCTACACCCTTAAGACCTCAGCTACACCCTGAATACCTGAGCTACACCCTGAATACCTCCACCTTAGCTACACCCTGAATACCTCCACCTTAGCTACCCCCTGAAGACCTCCACCTGAGCTACACCCTGAAGACCTGAGCTACACCCTGAAGACCTGAGCTACACCCTGAAGACCTGAGCTACACCCTGAATACCTCCACCTCAGCTACATCATGAAGACCTCCACCTCTTGACCCACAGTCTGACCAACAATCTCCACCTGCCATAACCAATACCATCCTGCATTTGGTATCCTTGCTCGAGCCGTGTGCTGTGTGCTGGCATGGGCTCTGAAGGTGAACCCACATGCCTGTGCTCTGTCTGTCTAAAGCACTCACGTCACATGACAGGAAGCCAGGGGAAAATCTGGCTGCACCACAGGAACCCAAACCATCAAACCGTCGCCACAAATCTCAGCATGTCAGCTAGCCTGCCATCTCTACAGCATGTCAGCTAGCCTGCTATCTCTACAGCATGTCAGCTAGCCTGCTATCTCTACAGCATGTCAGCTAGCCTACCATCTCTACAGCATGTCAGCTAGCCTGCTATCTCTACAGCATGTCAGCTAGCCTGCCATCTCTACAGCATGTCAGCTAGCCTGCCATCTCTACAGCATGTCAGCTAGCCTACCATCTCTACAGCATGTCAGCTAGCCTGCCATCTCTACAGCATGTCAGCTAGCCTGCTATCTCTACAGCATGTCAGCTATCCTGCTATCTCTACAGCATGTCAGCTATCCTGCTATCTCTACAACATGTCAGCTAGCCTGCTATCTCTACAGCATGTCAGCTAGCCTACTATCTCTACAGCATGTCAGCTAGCCTGCCATCTCTACAGCATGTCAGCTAGCCTGTTATCTCTACAGCATGTCAGCTATCCTGCTATCTCTACAGCATGTCAGCTATCCTGCTATCTCTACAGCATGTCAGCTAGCCTGCTATCTCTACGGCATGTCAGCTAGCCCGCTATCTCTACGGCATGTCAGCTAGCCTGCAGAGAGAGAAAACGACAGCCAGCCAGCTATCATCTCCCAGCCAATCAGACAGCAGGTCTGGGAGAAGACTGGACGCGTTGCTAAATCTGTCCGTTTCAGGGAAGAGAGCGCCTGGTTGTGCACAGCGGGCGGCACAGAGGGTCCCCGCTGAGAGAGAAGGTTAGTGACGTCAAACTGGGGTAGCTACCCACATCGACCGGGCATGAATAAATAATTCCATGCAGCGTTTGAGTAGTCTGGTCATGTGCTCTGCTCAGACTAAACAAGTGCTCCAAATCTGACTCACTTCAGCAGCATACCAGAGAAGATACTGGATGCTGCATTTTAGACACAAAACACACAAACACAAACAGCTAAAAGGAGTCGTTATGATTGAAGGGAAAAAATAAACAAAATAAAAATAAACATAATTCTAGGGGCCTAGCCGTTGGGTTTTGACATCAGGGAACATCGCCCTGAGTCCACAGACGGCTCACTGACCAGGACAGGAAGAGGGCCAGCATGTCACAGTTCAGCTCCTGCAGGAGTCTAGGGAGGCAACCGTCCAATCAACAGAGGGTCGCTGAACACAATGAGTAGCGATCACGCCTGTTAGGGGTCATTATGGATGCTCAATGGAGCATCTCAAACCAGGAGGACTCCAACAGTCAGTGACAGTTACAAGCTGAAACTCAGGCTTGGGAGAAACCCCCAAGACAGACTCAACAGAGCCCTCCCATTGGCTACAGCAGTTTCAAACTGAGACCCAGAGAGAGGTAGAGCGAGGAGCCAGAGTGGGTCGGACCAGAGTGGGTCGGACCAGAGTGGGTCGGACCAGAGTGGGTCGGACCAGTCTTTCTGAGTCGTCACAACGACAGTTAGACTTGGAAAATCTTCATTCAAATGCAACCACCAGATTGAAAGCAGCCGATACACAGTTTAAACATCATACTGAAAGGGTGGGGAGGGGCGACACAATTAAGACAAGTTCGTTCTCTTCCGCAAGCACGAAAGGGCAAGGTTAAATACCTGACCCTGCCTTTCAGGTTCAGCCATCCATCTGACAGGGCCAGCGAGAAGGGGGGAGGGGGAGAACAGAAAAAATGAATCCTGCATTCTGCTCCTTACTCTGTCTGCCCTGTTGTGAGAGACACAAATCTGTCCAGAGATGCACTCAGGGCCCAACAGGGGGTCTTTGTGCACGTCTTCGCTCATTTGGATCCTCTATTCATTGGGATAGGGCCTGCTCTTCTCCACACGCATTCTCCCTCTTGCTCTCTCCCTCTCTTGCTCTCCCCTCTCTTGCTCTCTCCCTCTCTTGCTCTCTCCCTCTCTCGCTCTCTCCCTCTCTCGCTCTCTCCCTCTCTCGCTCTCTCCCTCTCTCCCTCTTGCTCTCTCCCTCTCTCTCTCTCCTCTCTTGCTCTCTCCCTCTTGCTCTCTCCCTCTCTTGCTCTCTCCCTCTCTTGCTCTCTCCCTCTCTTGCTCTCTCCCTCTCTCGCTCTCTCCCTCTCTCGCTCTCTCCCTCTCTCGCTCTCTCCCTCTCTCGCTCTCTCGCTCTCTCGCTCTCTCGCTCTCTCCCTCTCTCCCTCTCTCTCTCCCACACACACACTCCTTCCCCAGGCCAAGGGGGACCTGAGAACCCAATGAGCGCTAAGCCCAACAGCTTCTATTGTCTGAGCACCTGCCTGTCTCACCACCTTCCAGGATTACCGTCCTCGTCATCACCGCTCGCCCGCCGTCCGGCCCGCGGAGAGAGGGAGGGAGCCGGGACCCCCTTTGTAAATCCTGGGCTCTTCAGACAAGCCGGCCCCAGGACAGCGGTGTTGGGTCTACTGCCTGCTGTGTCTTCACGCCACTATGACCAGTTTGATCCAAATGTGCTCTGAAGGCTGGGTCACTTCAGAGCAAATAACATCAAGATGGAGACTGGGGAACAGCAGCCATGTAAGGCCTGTGTCTGATACTCAATCCTGACTGTGTGTAAGGCCTGTGTATGACAGTCAATTCTGACTGTGTGTAAGGCCTGTGTTTTCCATTCAATCCTGACTGTGTGTGTGTGTGTGTGTGTGTGTGTAAGGCCTGTGTATGACAGTCATTCCTGACTGTGTGTGTAAGGCCTGTGTTCGTCACTCAACCTGACTGTGTGTAAGGCCTGTGTACCCCACTCAAACCCTGACTGTGTGTAAGGCCTGTGTTCTCCAGTCAATCCTGACTGTGTGTGTGTTTGTGTGTAAGGCCTGTATTATCCACTCAATCCTGACTGTGTGTAAGGCCTGTGTTACCCAGTCAATCCTGACTGTGTGTAAGGCCTGTGTTTTCCATTCAACCCTGACTGTGTGTGTGTGTGTGTGTGTGTGTGTAAGGCCTGTGTTTTCCATTCAATCCTGACTGTGTGTGTAAGGCCTGTGTTTCCAGTCAATCCTGACTGTGTGTGTAAGGCCTGTGTTATCCAGTCATCCGACTGTGTGTAAGGCCTGTGTACGACACTCAAACCTGACTGGGTTTAAGGCCTGTGTACGACACTCAACCCTGACTGTGTTTAAGGCCTGTGTTATTCAGTCAAACCTGACTGTGTGTAAGGCCTGTGTTATCCAGTCAATCCTGACTGTGTAAGGCCTGTGTTATCCAGTCAATCCTGACTGTGTAAGGCCTGTGTACGACACTCAATCCTGACTGTGTATAAGGCCTGTGTACGACACTCAAGCCTGACTGTCTGCCACGACACAGGACTTCAGCTGAACATGAAGTTGTGGGACAAACACAAGCACAAGATAAAGATCGTGAAATTGCAGTCGTTTATATCTTGGTCACAATTTGCAAGTGTTGCCTGATGCAAACCAAAGTGCCACATCACAAGACTTTACATGTTCTTGTCTCTTAACAAGGGCTGACATTAATGTTCTTATAATACATTCCGGACACACGTCTGCCAAACTGTCTTGTGTTAGCTCAGCAGAACACACCTGAAACATTACTTCTGAAACAAACTCATTTCCAGATGTTCACTTTATACGAGCAAAGAGTCATTGGAACTTCAGAGTTATTTCAACTGAAGGCTACAACTGGAGTGGACTCACATCTGGCAAGCTAAAGCTGCTCTTTATGATCAAATGGACAGTCGAGCGTCGATTCCTTCACCTCAAGTCACACAGGGGAGGGCTTTCAGGCCATAGCAGGGTTATCCTACCAAACAGGCTTACTGCCAACATCTAGAGATCAATGAGTGAGGAGTTCAGGAGGGTGTTCAGCATGAGTCATACCTGCTGCACCAGCCAACACGCAGCGCCTGTATGTCTCTCAGGGAGATGGCTGTGATACAAATACACTGGCAGGTATTTATTTCTAGTCATCTAAACCTGGGATGAGTCACTGAATCAAACCAGGGTACGAACGAAGTTGAATCACCCCCCACTACACACACGCACGCACGCACACGCGCACACACGCACACACGAAGCTGACCAGCTAAACATGCCCTGTCCACATGTTCCCAGAAGGTCCTTCAGTTTGAGCGCGTGAATGAATCACAATCAGGATGACTCACGGCAGCTCACAGCTGTGTGGGAGACATGAAGGAAGATTTAACTTTCACCCCTTGACTCACTTCCTGCCACCTACGGGAGATAGAATGACTCCTCACTTCTGCATCATGCATTGTCATTGAAATGACAAAAGAAGTAAATGTGAGCAGTTTCGGGTCCATTATCTTAGTTTGACTTTGTTTTGTTTTTTTACAAGAAGCAGAAACGATGACATATCCTTTCTGAGCAGAAACATTTCAAGCCTTTTGTGTCTTTAATCATCTCACAAAAAGCAGAGCTGCAGATTTGAGACCTCCCGCCATCGGCAGGTACATATTTGAATTGTCTAGTTTAGAGAGAGAAAAGAGAAAGAAAATCTTTTTCGAGACCGACTCCTGTGCTACTTTAGGGGGTGGGGGTAGAGGGATCAGGTTGCTCCGATCTTGCCTCCTGCAGACCGGCTGCAAGGCCATCAGACACGGCTAAACGGAGCCGATGCTGGCCGGGGGACCACGGCACAGCTCGGGCACACCAGAGACTGGAAAATGATTTACTCCGATTTTACGCAAGATAAAAATCCACATTCTTCCGAATATCCGACTTGGATCCATGTGTAGACAAATGACTTGCACTCATGGACTAACAACCAGGCCAACCGAGCTAAAATATTGCTAGCTAGCTCTAACTATATGTACATTATAATAGCATAACTTTTTGACGAGGTGTGTAGCTATTTATACAGACACAAGTAGGGCTGAATGACTACACAGGTGTGGTGTAACACATGATGTAAACTCAAACTTTGCTTGAAAGCATGCCAATGATAATAATAGCCATCTGAACATGTTGCATAATGGTATTGCTAGCCTAGCTTGCTAAGCAATCAAGGTAGCTAAGCTACCAGCGCCACTTCTCATTTGATCCACGATAACGAACAAATAAGATCAATAGAGCTTTATAATAACGAGGTAGTAGCAGCATTTAGCCTGAATAAATCCGTGAGATCTCATGTGTCTTTATGTTGCACACAAACCTGAATGGAGAAATAACTGCTTTCATATACGCGCATAGTTCGCATTCCACTCTGCCCGCGGTCCTTACTGTCCAACCATGAAGCTAAAGATGGCTAGCACTACTAGCACTACTAGCACTACTAGTACATGGAAATGTTAGCTATGCTACTCTTAGCAATTTATAGAGGGATGGGGAAAAAGTTCATCGTTGACTTTAGAAAGGGGCATCGGTATTCATTCTACTAAAAAATGAACGTGGTGATTAACTCACGTTTGCTATCGATTGTTCATGCAAAACATTTCCTTTATCTCCAGGCTGAAAATGGGATCAGCGCTTCTCACAGTGTGAATGAAAAAAACAAGTCTGGCTTGCTCGCTACAGTGGCGTTCCATAAGCCTTCGATTGAGTCCTCATGTTTGCGCTCTTTATCACATAACCTAACTTAGCAAACACAAACAAAGCCAGCAAGTTATTAATCATACAAATACACACACATTCAGAGTTTTCTCAAAGCATTCGGCACATTAAAACCCCGAGAAAAGAGAGAAGAGAACTGATTTTTTTTCCTAGCGTCATGCCCTAGCCTCACAGCTGGAAGCCTGGGATTGATGTACCATTGTTGTGCTTGGATAGCTCTACTTAAAATTACACATTTAAAAACCGTCACACTACGAATGTCTTCAGTTTTCCAAAGTTATTCTATCAATTGTCTCAATTTTGACTCATCTGGGTTCACTTACCTGAAATAGAAATGTACTCCAGCTCGGTTCCATTGCAACACTTAAAAAAATCTGCAGGAAACCTACAAGAAACCTACAACAAAGCAGCCAAACATGGCAGCTGCTACAACTTCCTGTAACCCTCAGACTGAACCACGTCAAGTGCGTTTTAGGGGAGTACTGACAGAAATATGCGGGTGGTAAACACGCATTCGTGTTATAATCAGTTGTTTCCAATACTATTTGACATTTTTTTAAATCAAGTATTTATGATATTACCAAAATATGTGCAAAGTAGTTTTATTTTCCAACAATTAGTTATTTTGAAGGTAAGGGACGCCCCTATGAAGATGTCTTGTCTGGTTCTGCAGCGGGCATTCAATAAATGGCAGAGTCGATCAATTGCGGAGTAGCTGTCGCATGTGGTCCGAGATTACAGCCCGCGCGATTTATGTTCTATTAAATTTTTTTATATTGCTTTAATTCACTAGGAACAAACAACTAGAGCGATTTTATTTCCCCCTCAGTTACATTCAAGCTCAAAAGTTATCTTAAAACATATGATCGATGATAGGCTAGACAAAAATGCGAGGGAAAACAATTCAAAGTCATACGAGAAACATGCGACATTAAAATGTGTTTTTTCCCTCTTAAACTCTTCTCCTTTTGAAATTTCACACACTGAAACATTTGCTGGTGCAGTGTATTTGTCAGAACACACGGGGGCAAAGTTCTGCAGTCATTCGTGTCATCGTCAACCTCTTTCTAAGCTTAACACTAGCCTATCGCTTTCAATGCACATTGTATGACCCGATCATTTATGTTGTCTTATTTTCAAATAAGTGATTATATGTGAACTTAATACAACACAATGCTATAATATACAGGAAAGCGCAGTAGTACATGATCAAATATGATGATAGTTAAAGCCGATTTCTACCTCTGGGGAAATGTTGAAATAATGATATAGTTTTGTTTTGGTGTTTTGATCATATATTTATTATACTGACTACATGACTACACCAGGGCGGTTTCAGGTTACTTTCAAACATGGTACGGCTACATCGAATGCGTTTTGCGCGCGCACACACTCAAAAGTAACTCAAAACAGACATGGAATTTGATAAGATACCAGAGTACATATGCTTAAACGTGAGTAAAAAATGTTTGAGGGAAGTGTTTGCGGTGCAACAGAAGGAGCTTAGATACGGTTCACTTCCTGATCAACACAATCAGAACGTTCCACATCCGCATTCTATACCAGGGTTCCACAAGAGGCCTCGTCTCTTCAGTCAAGGACGCAACCACTGTTATCGCAATGATGCCTGTCTTTTCAATAAACCACGTTATAAAGGATTGGACGAGTGCTCCTTCATGTTTTGATAAATACGTTAAAGAGAATTCTGTAGTGGACAGCATGGTTGTGTTGTGGTGAGAAAGGCAGTGTGGTCTACTCATGTATTATTCAAACGTCTTTGTTAAAGGCCACTGTCATCAAATAATACACATTTGTAATACAATAAAACAAATGATACATTTAGGTCAATTGTCACTGTATATATTTTACAGAGAATTTTCTAAATTTAAATGATCTACCGTGTTTAGTAAACAATCAGATCATTTATTTGATGTGATTTCCCCAGCCCTGCTCTGTAAAGCAGGCAGAAACCCTGTTACCACACAGTATTGTTGACATTTTTTCCAGCACGTTCTTTGAACTCTGTGCTTGACTGTGAACTGCTCTTCAGAAAAGCTGGCCCCCACTGTACATTGAAAGCCTTTGTGTTGCATACAGTACAAAGAGTGTTTCAGATGGAGTTAGAGAATATGTGTGGTCAGCCTGTTTAGCCCTCATGCAGCTCAACAGACTCCAGCATCTCCACCACCCTCCTCCCTCTTCTAATATAGATATGCAGATTGTTTGTTTGGGCATTTTTCCAGTTTTGGATCAAAAAGAGACACATTTTCCAAAGGTATGTTTCTCCAGAAATAGTTCATCCCGGTTGTTTGTGTGTTCTCAGGTGTTTTTTTGACTTTAGTACAAAGGTAGTCCACAGGTGGCCCCATTCACCATGAGCCGGTGTTGAATAGTGAGAGTGAAGTGACATATTTACTGATTCAGGGGAGAAATCTGTTTAGTTCAAGTCAGTGTAAATGTAAAAGGTCAATTCTCTCAGTGTTTGTTAGTATGTGTTCAGGTGTTTTCATGGTGTAAAAGTGATTTGGAGTCTTGTTGGCAGCCAACCAAACCATTGAGTGTAAATTGTGTAAATGAAGGTACATTTAGTGTCTGCTATATAATGAACAACAATGACAAAACAAAAGCTTTTTTTATGCAGTAAAACCTTTTTTAAGAGGGAATAACACAGCTCATAGATTATTGGCAAGATGTAGTTTAGGATAGTGTTAAACAGTTGACAGTTAAATCTGACAGCATAAATTGGTCCCCACAAAGAGAAGCCAGAAATCAGATTCCCCCATTTGAACGTAGGATTCACATAATGTGTTGACATCTTAAGGTTTTCACGGATCTGCTGATTCAGTTGAGGCAGAGCGTGAGCCTCATTCACTGTGGGCACCAAGGATTCAATACGAAACGAACGAAACGAACGAATCAGCCTTCATTCATCTAAACTCTTGAATGAATATGATTCTGACTCAAATCGTGGATGAGAATGAGACTAACAACAATCTCTTCGTTAAGACATGAGATGCATTAACAAAGCTGGTTTACACGTCAAATCGTATTCATGGTTATTGTTTAAATTATTGTTTGAATCATAATCCACAAAAGTAGCTTTGTTGCCTTACAGTAGGTGTTCTGCGTGTTCCCACAGAAATGGGAGACTGGTCAATTCTTGGCCGCTTCCTAACGGAGGTGCAGAACCACTCTACCGTGATCGGCAAGATCTGGCTGACCATGCTGCTCATCTTCCGCATCCTGCTGGTCACCCTGGTGGGAGACGCCGTCTACAGCGACGAGCAGTCCAAGTTCACCTGCAACACCCTGCAGCCTGGCTGCAACAACGTTTGTTACGACACGTTTGCCCCCGTCTCCCACCTCCGCTTCTGGGTCTTCCAGATCGTCCTCGTCTCCACCCCCTCCATCTTCTACATCGTCTACGTGCTGCACAAAATAGCCAAGGATGAGAAGTTAGAGATGGAGAATGTCCAGGAGGCTGCCACGCGGCCTCTGGCCTGCGAGAGGGCCACGCAGGCGGGCCTGGATGCAGCCCTGGAGAGGGGCAGCTCCAGGTTCCAGCCCTGCTGTCCTGAGGAGTGGGGTGCACAGGAGGGGGAGAGTGTGGAACAGAGCCTGCTGGAGGGAGAGCTAAGGGAGGTGGGGAAGGATCCCACCCAGCTCTCCAGCCAGGTCCTGCTCATCTACATCATCCACGTGGTGCTACGCTCCATCATGGAGATCACCTTCCTAGTGGGGCAGTGTTATCTCTTTGGGTTTGAGGTGCCTCACCTGTTCCGCTGTGAGACCTACCCCTGCCCTAACCGGACCGACTGCTTCGTCTCCCGTGCCACGGAGAAAACCATCTTCCTGAACTTCATGTTCAGCATCAGTCTAGGCTGCTTCCTGTTGAACATCGTGGAGCTGCACTACCTTGGCTGGGTCTACATCTTCCGGGTCCTGTGCTCCGCCTGCTCCACCTGCTGCGAGGCGGAGAGGGGTCGCGTGGAGCGCATGGGGCTGTATGCTCATCACAACCCCCTGCTGCTGCAGCTGAAACACTCCTTACGAGGCCGGGTGGTCCTCCAGACGCCATCAGCCATGTCCCAGGAGAAGTGCAGCGGGCCTCCAGCCATCTCGTTCGAGACGGACTCCACGGTGGAGTGCACGTCCAGGAGGAGTCTGGAGGAGAAGGAACGCTCCAAGAAGAAGGTGTTAGGCCTAGCCAGGCTGGGAGGAGGGAGGAAGTCATGGCTGTAAGGGGTCAAGTTTGACACTTTTTAACATTTTTTCTCTTTTTATATTTCTCTTTTGCTTCCAGCAATGATTGCGTTTGTTTACCTGAAGATTTGGCTTAAACGTGTTTTTACAGTAGGAGTGTGAAAGCGACTGTCTTTTGAGCGTTTTGCAGTGAATCATGAGGTATTCCCTGCCAGAAGAACATCAACACTGAGCCTGTCAGGTCTTCTTTCAGACAAACACGAGTTCACACACTCATGTCTAAATCCACATCCGTACCATCGTTGAGATCCGATTAAAACGAACAACATCAACATGAGACCATTGTCGCATCATAATTCTTATCATTTCAACTGTGAGACTAGATGTTATTTTGTTATGTCTGGAATCATCAGATGCCACTTTTATTCACATCTTGAGAAACTTTGATAAAACATGTCTCTGTTCTTGATGAATGTGCTCAGCGGAGCCAGGACTATAGAACATAAGAAAAGCACAATGTTTCTAAATCTGCAATATCAACTGAATAATACTGTGTGTAATGTGTTCAAGAATATTCTGAAACGTATTCAGTTTCTCTCTCTGAGTAAAACAATGAAGGACAATGGTAGCTGACATTTGAAAAGACAGTATTATTGGGTGAAGTAAATTAAGTACATGGAAATGTAAAAATATATATTGGACATGACGACTTAGTGAATGTTGTTTCTATAAATTCTATGGTAAATGTTAAGTTAGGTCTTGTTTGTTGTCTGTGCTATTTGTTACAATCCAGGCACTTTTCAATCCTGGCAAACTGATGTTGTACATAGAAGAACGAGCAGTTGTTGCCGATGCTCGGCGCACTTTTACACAACATTCAGAGCCACTGAACTGAAAATAACGTTTTTAAGATTGAGTAGATCAAATAAAATTCAAGATTAAACCAACTTGCTGTACTTTATTGTGACATTTTGGTATAGCATTTTTGTCTTCTTTTTACTATGTTACGCCAGTGAGTTTGAGTGAGGTCTATTGTTTGCGTAAACAAGAACATTTGTCATTCATGCCCACCGTGGCCGCTCACCTATCTCGGTTACATTGCTCTGCATAACCGAACCAGCAGGGGTTGCTGTGGACCGGTTCCCTTTCGTCCTACCATGTGTGTGGACTGAAGTGTTGATGGCTCTGCACAGACTCTGTACAACTCAACTACTGAACCCATATGACACAATCACACACAGCCTTTAAACGGACTCCTGCAATTAGAAGTGACCATCAACCAACAGCATTCAAAGCGGTAAGTAGACGGTGCCAGTACACGTTACACGTATAATATTTTACTTCATACGTTAAACCTCTACGGAAGGAACCAATTGTTTTGTAAAGCCACCGGTGTTAAAAGAACGAGGGCAAAGCAGCTTAAAGCTTAAGAACAAGCTAGGGTTTGGCCACAACAATAGCCAAACGACAGTGTATCAAATCTGTTTACAGTTATGACAAACCTCAAGCGATGAATGCTTAGGATTTGAATAAAAATAGCGTTTAAACATTTTTATGTGAATGGCACTTATAGAGCGCGTGTGGGCAGGTGTCTCGTTCACATATGTCCGGTGAAGCAATATTTCACTCCGATCGATAACTTTTTGAGATGCCGGTAGTCTCAGAGTGAAGAAGTGTCTTTATTTCACCTCAAGATATTTTACCCTCAGACAAGACAAACAGCACAAGCGTTTCGTTGCCAAACGGTATCAGACACCGTGAATTAGACAGACGAGAGCATAGATGACTAACAGTACGGTGGAGACTTACTGAAAGCGCTGCTAGCAGCTCTCATCTTGACATCCATTATTTATATTTATCTCAAACGTGTCAGATTATGGTTTATAGCGGTGACTGTCTTGGTTGCTGGGTTGATAAGCTTAAACTGTAACCTGATTTAAAGTGTTATCATTTTTAAGACGAGCGCCTTAGTCCGCATTGATGATGGTTCACCCCTGACCTGAGCGGTTCGAAACTTCGGTTTCAGAAGGTCGTCAGGGGTTAAGTGAAGGTTTCTCTTCATGAGCTACATTAAAAGTAAAAGGAGCATCCGTTAACGCCGTTCTTAAACGTCACGATGAGACCCGGTAAACTTGTGCTTCGTATTGTCTCTCCGACATAGGAGCTCCATTTTTATTTAATGAAAGGCAGTGTAACATCTGATACCGTCTCTTCAGCACGGGGGTTAGGTTGCACGGTTTAAGATCTCTTCATTTAGCGAGTTCCTCTCTGGCCCTTATAGATTACAAAGTGATGGTCAATCTTAGGACTAAGGCTGCATGCTACCTAATCATTGAATTTAAGGGAATTTTACGCTGTGTGTGCGCGTAATAAAATGATACTGTTATTCGTTAGTTATACTCCTGACGATAAACTCTAAACTCTCTCAACGAAGTCATTGACAGTTGTAGCATCAGACACTTTGACTTTGACAACGCTGATGTTTCGCTCCCTCTCTCTTCCTCTCCAGGTTGATTCTGCAGACAACAATCCATAATGTGCCCAGAAGCTCTGGATCATATGAAGTGATTTAGCGTTACATGGATCCTGTCAACTTCTGCTTTACAAACCAACCTTTCCTGGGGTGATTAAAGAAGTCGAAAATGTTCAACCTGATCAAAAAAGACAAGGACAGAGACAAGGACGGAGGGAAGAAGGAGAAGGAGAAGAAGAAAGACAAGAAGGAAAGGATGTCCCAGGCTGAGATGAAAAGTCTGGAGGAGATGAGTGTGAGACGTGGCCTCTTCAACCTCCACCGCGGGGGGTCCAAGAGAGACTCTAGAAGCAAGCTGGAGATCTCCAGTCCTATTCCCATCAAGGTGGCCAGCAACGCTGAGCTCAACCTCACTGAGATCGACGCGGAGCGTTTCAGCTCCCGTAACAGCGTGGTGCTGGACGCAGGGCAGATGAGCACAGCCAGCTCCAGTGATGACATCAAAGGAGAGGGGGGTTCGGACGCCCATCGCAGCTCGGTGAAAGAGCGGGCTGCCAAGTTTGGGGCCTTGGCTAAGCAGAACCCCCAGGTAGGTCAGGTGGTGAAACACTTGTCCTTCTCCCAGAGGAGCAGGGAGGAGAGTCCTTGGGAGAGCTCCTCTCCCTCCGTGCAGAGTTCTGCTTCTCCGTCTCCCCAGGTAGAGATCCGGGGGTTCCACCCCCAGTGCGGACCCCCGCCCGCCAGTACCGTCCACATCCCAGAGCTGGTGGAGAAGACGTTCTCTGGGGACCTGAGACTGCCAGCGGTGACGGCACCGGCCGTGCCTGAGCCCCGCGAGCTGCAGCTGCAGCGCCGTAACACCGGGGACTTTGGCTTCTCACTGAGACGCACCACCATGCTAGACCGCCAACCGGACGGCACCGTCTACCGTCGGGTGGTCCACTTTGCCGAGCCCGGTGCGGGGACCAAGGATCTGGCTTTGGGGCTGGTACCGGGAGACCGGCTGGTGGAGATCAACGGGGAGAACGTGGAGAACAGAAGCCGGGATGAGATTGTGGAGAAGATCCGTCAGTCTGGAGACTCGGTCCATCTGAAGGTGCAGCCCATCGTGGAACTGAGTGAGCAGAGTCGGTGCTGGCTAAGGAACAGTCAGGGAGTCCGTAGGGGATCCCAACATGTGAGTGCCATGCTAAGAGGGTTAGCAGGAAATCTAATAACATCCATTACTGATTCTCTTTCAGGTTGAAGACTATTTATTCCAGATGTCAATTATTTTTCACCTTGCTGAGGGTGTGAGTTCACTTATTTAATCACTGCCGCTGAGCAGTACCCTTTCTGGTAAATCAACACACACCTTTTCAACCTAACCCTCAGTCTACACCACCAGTCTAACGTTTGGACACATTGTCCCATTAATTTGAAGCTAGTGTACGTGACTACTGTACACTGGACTTGCATTTCATGTCACAGTTTCAAGCTTGTTTCAAAGACACCTTGCATAAGTTGTTCTTTTTCTGAGAAACTCTTGTCACAGAGGAATGTGGCGTACCATTCCTCTGTAGGCTTTTCTGTCGCACCCTGTCACTCTGTCTAGCTGATCATGTGTGGCACTCTGTCAGCAGGGATGCCTGCCTGTCAAACAACTCTGGTATGTGGTTTTGCAACCATGTCATAGAGGATGACATGGAGAATGCCAGGTGTGTGGAACCAACCCCTGTGGAGTGGCTTGATGACGTGTGGGTGTGTGAGCGCTGGTGTGTGTGTGTGTGTGAGCGCTGGTGTGTGTGTGGGTGTGTGAGCACTGGTGTGTGTGTGTGTGAGCGCTGGTGTGTGTGTGTGTGTGTGAGCGTGTGTGTGTGAGTGTGTGTGAGCGCGCTGGTGTGTGTGCGTGTTAGTGCTGGTGTGTGTGTGTGTGTGTGTGCGCGTGCGTGTGAGTGTGTGTGTAATCCCATCCTCCCCCCTCTGACACCAAACAAAGGAGGACTAGAGGGGAGCTCTGTAAGACAAACAGCCTATAGCCGTATGTTGTTGAAATAACATGCAAGGCCCTTTCTGCCTGTAATGTATAGGTCTTCTGTCTGTTGGACTGCCCTGTAAGGTTCAGCAGAATATTGTGATTAGTACTGGCTGTGTTGTAGCTACATCGTTGATCTTCAGAGTATTGTGATTAGTACTGGCTGGGTTGTAGCTACATCGTTGATCTTCAGAGTATTGTGATTAGTACTGGCTGGGTTGTAGCTACATCGTTTAGCTTCCTATCTTTTGTTGTGTTCCATACAGATGTAACCCCTTACATGCTGGGTGTGGACAAGCAAGACAAGCTGCTTATTTTGCCTTGAACAAGAAGAGTAAGGTCCATTTGCGGCTGGTGACGGCAGTTATTCGTCCCAGGTTTAGTTTCACATGTCTGGTACAGACATGGTGACCCAGGAGGGTGTGGGAGGCAGGCGTCTCCTGGCTGGGGTTGTCGGCTTTCGGGAATCCCCCGAATATTGTAGCAGCAGTGACGAGCAACGAAGGTGTTTCCAGATGTGAGGATGCCCCTGGAGTGTTTGAAACTTACACTGGTTCCTCATGCTATCATACTGTCTGTGTGCTATAGGATATACAAAACTGAAATTACATGTGGAGAGGGGGGGGCAGTTAAGAGGATTATCACCCACCCAACAACCCCGTCACCTTCTGACCCTTACCCCTGCCTCCTTTCCATCCCAGATGCCCCACCACCAGATGCTACATACCTCCTGCCCCAGTCCCATGCTAAATGCCCCACCTCCAGATGCTACATACCTCCTGCCCCCATCCCAGATACCCCACCACCAGATGCCACATACCTCCTGCCCCAGTCCCATGCTAAATACCCCATCCATTTTATTGGCTTCCCCCATGTTTTAACTTCTGTCTCTGAGGTATCTCTGACAGACAGAGAGATGGTTCTATGAATCTTGTCAGCTTAGTGCACTCTGCTTTCTTTGGAAAATGTCAAGTATTTCCTGAAGTCTGCTGCCTGTGGGTTTTAAAAGGAGCGCTACCTTCAGTTCTCGCTGCCATTTTTCTGAATGAGGGATTTCCTGTTCAACAAGCCGTCCCGGACTTGTAGTAAACCTGCTAGGGGAGCAGGGAGGGACGGCAGGAGGGAGGGAAGCTGGCAGTGTGTCTGGCTGGCAGTGTGTCTGGTAGTGTGTCTGGCTGGCTGGCTGGCTATGTGTATGGCTCGTGACTGTGTTTCATGTGCTTTTGAATCAAAACTGTGTGGATGGCTGGCTGCTGGCTGTGTGTGTATGCTGGCTGGCCATGTGTGAGTCGTTATATGAGCCCTGGCTGCGCTGCTTTGTACGTATTTTGCGCCAAAACCGTTGTGTATGGCGGCTGAATGTGTGTGTGTGTATGGCTGGCTGGCTGTGTGTGTATGGCTGGCTGGCTGTGTGTGTATGGCTGGCTGGCAGTGTGTATGGCTGGCAGTGTGTATGGCTGTGTGTATGGCTGTGTGTGTGTGTTTGTTGTGTTTGTGTTTGTTTTTGTGTTTGTGTTTGTGTTTTTGTGTGTTTGTGTTTGTGTATTTGTTTGTGTGTGTGGCTGTGTGTATGGCTGACTGTATAAGCTCGCGCTGGGTGTGTCATGCTGACTGTGTGTAGGCTTGTGTGTGTAGGGCGGGCTGCTGTGGTGTAGGCCTGAACCTGGTGTGGTATGGTTGTTGTGGTATGCTGTGTGCTGTGTATGGGCTGGGCTGGTGTTGTGTATGGCTGATGTATTATTTTCCATTGTGTATGCCTGAGCTTAAGTGAGGTATATAACGTATTGGCTGATTCGTGGTATGGCTGAACTTGTGTATACTTCACTGGCTGTTGGTGTGTGTATGGCTGGCTGTGTGTATGGCTGGCTGTGTGTATGGCTGGCTGTGTGTATGGCTGGCAGTGTGTATGGCTGGCTGTGTGTATGGCTGGCTGTGTGTATGGCTGACTGTGTGTATGGTTGGTTGTGTGTATGGCTGGCTGTGTGTATGGCTGACTGTGTGTATGGCTGCCAGTGTGTAGGGGCTGTGTGTTATGGCTGGCGGTGCCTACTAAACCCTTGTGGATTGACGACTGGTTGTTAGGGTCTTGTGTGTGTGTGTTTATGGCTGTGTGTGTTTTATGGCGGTGTGGTATGGCGTGTGTGTATGGCATGATCTGGAGGAGGCTGAAGCATGCTGTGGTTGGCTTATTGCGGATCTTGGACTAGATAAAACCCCTTAATGTGGTATGGCTGACTGTGTTATTTGTGGTGTATGGTGGTTTTTAAGTCCTGGCTGTGAATGTAATAGCCGGACTGTGTCATTAATGGCCCCTTCCACGCCCCCAGACTGTGTGGAGACTCTTCATGTCCAATAGAACCTCTGGAAACAGAGTTAGTTCTGGAAAGGAACCATCTGGCCAGCTGTCTGGTTCCCCTGCCAACCCTCCTAACCCAGACAGCACCTGTGGAACGACTGGTGTTGACCTCCACTTAGATCAGCCAACCTGTGTTCCTGCAGAATACAGGTGTGACGGCACCTGCCTGGCACAGCCAGCTATTAACCATTATGGAGGATTGTTCCCATAATGCTTCACTTCACAACTGTCACGGCAACAGGAATATCAGCCAGAGAGTGTAATGCTCCATGAGACTGGTGAAATCAGTCTGCTGGACTTCCTTTCCTCCAGCTCCAATCACCACACCAACCAGGGGGTTTCAGACAGTTGCATGACTCGTGTGCCTATGAGTGTGTGCGTGCATGTGTACGTGTGTGTGTGTACACGTGTACGTGTGTGTGCATCTACATGTGTGTGTGTGCACGCGTGTACGTGTGTGTGTGTGTGTGTACACAGAATTGAGACCCACCATCTCTGTTAGAGGAGTAACAGTCTCTCACTGGTTCTGTCCCAGATACGACTGATCGTGACTGTGATCACCAAAGACAGGCCGTTTGGAAACGGAATAAATGAGAGCTAGTGAGACTGACCTAGAACCAGGGACCCTATTTATAGGACGTTATAATAAGATCTGGATCATGGAGGTGCTGCCATTTTTCTAGCTCTGTTTAGTCCAAAGATCTCCAGCTACTCTCAGGCTAGTGGATGTGGTGGACATTGGTAGATGTGGTGGATGTGGTGGATGTGGTGGACATTGGTAGATGTGGTAGATGTGGTGGATGTGGTGGACATTGGTAGATGTGGTGGATGTGGTGGACATTGGTAGATGTGGTGGATGTGGTGGACATTGGTGGATGTGGTGGACATTGGTAGATGTGGTGGATGTGGTAGATGTGGTGGATTTGGTGGACATTGGTAGATGTGGTGGATGTGGTTGATGTGGTGGAGATCATTTTGTCATTTGATGGTTTTGCTGTAAGCCTTGAGCCATGGTTCCTGCTGTGTGAGCGTGTGAGCGCGTGTGTGTGTGACCGTTTTGTGTGTGTGTGTGTGTGCATGTGCACTCATCCAATATCTACCATCCTGATAGTTTGCATCTGTGTTGCATACAAACATTTCCTCCATGTTGATCTGTGGCGCAGAAGCTGTCAGCATGTGGGTCACATTTTCTATTTCCAGGGGAGTTTTCAATGCAGTGTCAGTTTATGAACGTTCAGTAAATACTCATATCTGGTAGACTGCATGCAGCTCAACTATGGGATCCCCTCCATTAAAGTTTTACCAAATGAGGTTATGTAACGGATCCCTCCGGGCAGATGAATACATGGAGCGACTGTCTCTTGGCCTCCAGCCACCATCTGCACAACGTGATGCCAAAATGTGTTGGGTTTTTCTCTGGCGTCTCTTGTCCTCTGCTGTCCTATGCTGCTGCGTTTCCTGTCTGGATGTGGCTGTCAGAGCAACGCTCTGCTCCGGTTACCGTGGCGCCAACAAGAGGCCTGTCACTCAAGCATGTGAGCCAGTGTTTGTGCTGCGCCCAGCTTGGGCCCGCCTCCTCCACTGTGTTTCCATGGAGAGCAGGAAGTCAGGGGAGAGTATCTGTGTGTGTGTGTGTGTGTGCCTCTGTGGGTGTGCGCGCGCCTGTGTGTGTGTGTGCCTCTGTCTGTCTGTGTGTGTGTGCCTGTGTGTGTGTGCGTGCCTGTGAGTGTGTGTGTGTATGTGTGTGGGCCTGTGTGTGTGTGCGCATGTATTAAATGATAAGAGTAGGCCCAGTGACCATGAGCTGTAGGGAAAGGGGCAGACATGACTGTTTACCTGCTGTTGACACACAAGCCGGTTCCTAAACCCACACTGGTGACAGCTTATGTCAGGGCCTCTTGACTGGTCTGGAGGGACAGACTGATGGTCTGGAGGGGGAGGCCAGGGAAGGCTGAGGGAGGCCAGGGGAGGCTGAGGGAGACTGAGGGAGACTGAGGGAGGCTGAGGGAGGCTAGGGGAGGCTGAGGGAGACTGAGGGAGGCTGTGGGAGGCTGAGAGGAGCAGAGGGGAGGCTGAGGGAGACTGAGGGAGGCTGTGGGAGGCTGAGAGGAGCAGAGGGGATCAGGGAAGGCCTCTGTCTCTGGAAGAGACCCAGTAAATGCTGTGATGTTAGTCTTGTTTGTTCTTGGGCTTGTGATGATGGTGGATAAAGAGCGGGATAGCGTCTGGCCCGTCACCTGAGATGTGAGAAGGGATCTCAGGCCCCTGGGTAGAGCGTCAGGACTCTGGGTAGAGCGTCAGGACTCTGGGTAGAGCGTGGGGCCCCTGGGTAGAGCGTGGGGTCCCTGTGTAGAGCATCAGGACTCTGGGTAGAGCGTGGGGCCCCTGGGTAGAGCGTGGGGCCCCTGGGTAGAGCGTCAGGACTCTGGGTAGAGCGTGGAGCCCCTATGTAGAGCATGGGGTCCCTGTATAGAGCGTCAGGACTCTGGGTAGAGTGTGGGGCCCCTGGGTAGAGCGTGGGGTCCCTGTGTAGAGCGTCAGGACTCTGGGTAGAGCGTGGGGCCCCTGGGTAGAGCGTGGGGCCCCTGGGTAGAGCGTCAGGACTCTGGGTAGAGCGTCAGGACTCTGGGTAGAGCGTGGGGCCCCTGGGTAGAGCGTGGGGCCTCTGGGTAGAGCGTGGAGCCCCTATGTAAAGCGTGGGGTCCCTGTATAGAGCGTCAGGACTCTGGGTAGAGTGTGGGGCCTCTGGGAAGATGCTTGACATGGAGGAGGCATGGCATCGCTGAATCTTGCTCTGCATGGCCTTGATGTTCCATGTTTCCTGATTCTAAGATATGTTTGTATCCCGTATGCACTGTTTTTGCTTTTGAAATCTTATCTGTGTCTGGAGCTGGAGCTCGTTGTTTTGTTGTGTGAGGTCATGTGGAGAAGTATGCTTTGTTTGAATAACTTCTCAGAAGATACGAGGGTAGGCCTACCTCTTCCATCTCCGAAGCCTGATAGCATCACTGAGCATGCTCGGACTAGTGTGTGTAGGCATCATGAATCCTGTCCCTGCTGTCTGAATGACAACGCTCTCACTGCAGGCTTCTCTCTCAATGCAGGCTTCTCTCACTGCAGGCTTCTCTCTCACTACAGGCTTCACTCTCACTGCAGGCTTCTCTCTCACTGCAGGCTCCTCTCACTGCAGGCTCCTCTCTCACTGCAGGCTTCACTCTCACTGCAGGCTCCTCTCTCACTGCAGGCTTCACTCTCACTGCAGGCTCCTCTCTCACTGCAGGCTCCTCTCACTGCAGGCTTCTCTCTCACTGCAGGCTTCTCTCTCACTGCAGGCTTCACTCTTACTGCAGGCTTCTCTCTCACTGCAGGCTTCTCTCTCACTGCAGGCTTCACTCTCACTGCAGGCTTCTCTCTTACTGCAGGCTTCTCTCTCACTGCAGGCTTCTCTCACTGCAGGCTTCTCTCTCACTGCAGGCTTCACTCTCACTGCAGGCTCCTCTCACTGCAGGCTTCTCTCTCACTGCAGGCTCCTCTCACTGCAGGCTTCTCTCACTGCAGGCTTCTCTCTCACTGCAGGCTCCTCTCACTGCAGGCTTCTCTCTCACTGCAGGCTTCACTCTTACTGTCACTACAGCCAAGCACTGGCACATTTAAACAACTGAAATCATCATCAGAAAATGACTCCTTGATTTCAGACGCTTAGTCAGCTATTTGCTTTGGAGGGCCTGACTGTGTTGTATCAGTGTAGCTCCTCCCTCTTGTGTACTGACTGAGTTGTATCAGTGTAGCTCCTCCCTCTTGTGTACTGACTGAGTTGTATCAGTGTAGCTCCTCCCTCTTGTGTTGGAGGGACGTCTCCCTTTAGCTGACTGTGCCAATGCTCTCACAGTACAAAGTGCACAGTAGGAACACAGTTCCTGTAAGAACAGGAACTGTTCTAGAATTACCACATGAAATTAGAAATGAGTGTTTAAAGACAAGAGACCCCAGAGTGTGTCAAGACCAGACCTGCTACCTGTTTGCCCTCTTACCTGTCTGCCCTTCTGTCTGTCTGTCTGTCTGTCTGCCCTTCTGTCTGTCTGTCTGTCTGCCCTCCTGCTTGCCTGTCTGCCCTCCTGCTTGCCTGTCTGCCCTCCTGCTTGTCTGTCTGCCCTCCTGCCTGTCTGCCTGCTCTCTTACCTGTCTGCCCTCCTGTCTGTCTGTCTGCCCTCCTGTCTGTCTGTCTGCCCTCCTGCCTGTCTGCCCTCCTGCCTGTCTGCCCTCCTGCCTGTCTGTCTGCCTTTCTGTCTGTCTGAATCACAGCCTCCTCAACCTGTCATTCCTGTCACTGTTCCTCTGCACATCCAGACACACCTGCTCTGGGTGAGGGATAGTGTGTGTGTCTGTAAAGATTCCTGCTGATGAGTTACAGGGCACGTCTTATTATCATGAGGTGTGGTCATGTGGAAAGACTGAACAGTCATGCTCAGGTCAAACTCCAGTTTGCCTAGGAGGTTCCTATCACTCGTTCATGGTTGAATTATTTGGTCACCAGTCTTTGCTCTCTCCTGTTTGACCAAGACATGTGCTGTACTGTACAGCTAAAAGCACAGTAAAGGTTGACAGGTCTGGCTGAATCTGTTGTCCAAGATGGGACCTTCCAGAAGTGTTAAAAGCTGATTCTGTGTCACTTCTTTAGACACCGTATCGTTCCTGTCTGACCTCAAGCTTTTGTCTTGAAGAAATGTATGCACTTCTTTCATCTTCATCCCTGCTCTCTGTTGTTAGCATCCAGGCTCAAGCACTCTGTTGGCTTGTCCAGTCAGACCAAATTAGACAGTGAATGATCCCATTGTTGTGTTATGTTCCTGGAAAGTGATCCATTAGTCTTGGTTTGAACAATGGAACCCTGTGTGTGTTTGTGGAGTGTGGAGAGCAGGTATACAGGGAGACCCCTCCTGGCCTCAGCCAGGCAGAGAGTTGCCATCCTGGGGTTGAGAACTGCAGGAGATGCCCCTTCTCTCTGGTCCTCCTAAGATGTGAAGGTGGAGCAGTTTAGCCTGGAGAACACATGGAAGATAAATCTGTTCTGTTTCCTCTTCCTGAAACACCAGTGTGTTTCTCTGCCTCCCCCCTGTCTCCCCCTGTCTCCCCCCTGTCTCCCCCCTGTCTCCTCGCCTGCAACAGGATGTGGCGTGCTGTGCCAGTGCAACTGAATGGCTTGTTGGTGCCAGAGATGGGGGAGGAGGGGGGGGGTGCCTGTCTGAGGTGATGACCCCATGTCCCTCCGACCCCAACACTGCACCCTCTGTCTCTGTCACACTCTCTGGAACTCTGTCACACACTCTATAGCTCTGTGACACTTTCTAAGTCTGTGACACTCTCTGTGTCTGTGACACTATCTGCGTGTGTGTGTGACACTCTGTGTGTGTGTGTGTGTGACACCCTGTGTGTGTGTGACACTCTGTGTGTGACAACCTCAGATGACTGTCTGGACTCTGCTCATCTTGCAGAGTCTTCATCATTGTAGCAGATCCTCTTTGCCACCCCCTGCAGAGTCATGTCATGTGACCTCCCTGTAATAACCTGTGAGCTGCCTACTTCTGATCACACCTCTGGTTGATGGAGAGAGAGAGACAGACAGACAGACAGACAGACTAATGACTCCTCCATCTTCCTGCGTTGCGTCTCCTCTCAATCTGGGTCACGTTACCGGCCAGTATCTCTGCTGTAGAACTGGTTCAGCCAGAGTTTAAACTGGGTCAGTGACTAGAGTGTTAAAGTAGGAAGGACTTAATCTTTGATGTTCAGCGACATCCCATGCTGGGTGTTACGCCCCTCAAGGGATTAGCCGGGACTAGCGACACACAGATTGGATTGCTGAAGCCACTCCCAGGCCTGTCCTTCCTGTATTTCCGTGTTGTGTTCCTGTAGCCACGCCCCTCTGCCCTAGCCACACCCAATCCGATGAAGTGGACTTCTCTTTTCACTGCGTTTTTGATGTTTCCCTTGTTTTTCTTCCGTTTTGTGGGCGGAGCTCACACCCTGCTGGCCGAACCCATGGTGTGGGTCAAAACGATGAACTTGGGTCACTAGAATCGAGAATTGAGACAAGCTGAAAAGCTCCTAACAAACCAGTATTCAGTAGCGTGGCTCCCTCTAGTGGTGCTGCAGGGAGACACAGAAACACTGACCTCTAGTGGTGCTGCAGGGAGACACAGAAACACTGACCTCTAGTGGTGCTTCAGGGCTACTGACAGCTCACAGTCCCCTAACACAAGTAGAAATAGAAAATGTCTCTATATGGCATGATCGATCGTTTTTCCAGAGAAAGCTTCCAGTCTGTGGCTGTAGCATAAAACCAGCAGGTCCCAGAGCTGCGGTTACGGAGGTTCTATAGCTGGGGTTCCCAAGGTTCTATAGCTGGGGTTCCCAAGGTTCTATAGCTTTGGTTCCTGAGGTTCTATAGCTGCGGTTCCTGAGGTTCCATAGCTGCGGTTCCTGAGGTTCTAGCATGGAGAGATCAGGAGAGGAACAGGTCCTTATAGGAGGACCCTCTTGCATGCATGCACACACACAACACAACCACACACACACACACACGCACACACCACACACACACAGGTCTATTTATAGAGTTTGATGGTCCATCCCTGCAGCTGCCTTCGTCTCCCTGCGTTCCAGCCAGGGTCCGATCACGTTACCCCCCCCGCCCCTTGCACGGCCCCCTCCCCGCCCCCCTCACGGCGTGCTACCCTGGGCTAACCACACCGTCTGGAGTACCAGCTCTTGGTCTCTGGCGTCCTGCTTTGTCCTTAATCAGACGACATCTCAAGCTTCCTGACGACCACAGGTACATCAAACGCAGGCCTGAGTGTGTGAGTGTGTGTGTGTGGGTGTGTGTGTGTGTGTGCGTGTGTGTGTGTGTCTGCGTGTGGAGGACTTACACTAGAGCTCTGTTAGCTTCTCAGAAAGGCCTCCTCTTCTGCTGGAGTTATTAATAGTGGAAGCCACACATCAGAGCCTGGTTAGCCTGTCTCCCCACACATCTCTGCTTCATAACCAGTCTCACCCTCTCTGGTGGGGCAGGTTGCTGTGGGGCTCTGTGTGTGGTAGAGATGTGGGGTAGTTCAGGTAACATGGGGCATGGCCTGTATTGTTGTTTGTGTGTGATTACTGAGAGCATTGAGCCAGCTTGCAGTTTGTTAGACCTGGCTTGATTCTGCTGGTTTGTCTGAACCACGAGGGTGATGACATGGTCATCATCGCTACACGTACTAATGTTATGGATGTTATTATGATATCATGTTATGTTATTTCCCGTTTCCGTAGTGATTCATGTGTTGTTATTCTTCAGGTTCTGTCTTGCGGGTCTTTCTCTTCCTCTCCTCTACCTCATCATCTTTGTCAAGCACCCCATCTTATATTCTCTCCCTCTCTCCTCCCTCTCCTCCTCTCTCCTCTCTCTCTCTCCCTCTCTCCCTCTCTCCCCTCTCTCCCTCTCTCTCCCCCTCTCTCCCCC
>BROE01000019.1:11702288-11743830 GCA_036571765.1 Plecoglossus altivelis
AGGACTTACACTAGAGCTCTGTTAGCTTCTCAGAAAGGCCTCCTCTTCTGCTGGAGTTATTAATAGTGGAAGCCACACATCAGAGCCTGGTTAGCCTGTCTCCCCACACATCTCTGCTTCATAACCAGTCTCACCCTCTCTGGTGGGGCAGGTTGCTGTGGGGCTCTGTGTGTGGTAGAGATGTGGGGTAGTTCAGGTAACATGGGGCATGGCCTGTATTGTTGTTTGTGTGTGAGAAGGTGGTCGGATTAAAGAGAGTGAGAGACACGCGAGTCAGTGCTTTTAATGCAAGTTTCGTTAGGGAGCAGATCTCCTGGCTTGAGGGATTGCTGGGTGAATCGGTTTGTCTGAACCCTTCATCGACGAGGCTGTTGAGAGGGGAGCAAGGAGTGCAGTGTCATCATGCTGGAAACATCAACAAACAGGGGCGACTCTTCACTGAAAATGCTTATGGGAGAGGGTTATTAGCTTGGGGATTTCACCATGATATCCCGGTTTATCGATTAATGCGGCTATTCCGACAGGGTGTCCAGAGTCATCGTTCTTCGTACGTGTTTTTTTGACAGGCATTCATGTGGTTGTTCTAATGTAGGGTGTTGAAGACGATCAACTTAGGCAGGTCAAGGATTCCTGATGTAGCGCGGTCTTTCATCTCTAAAATTTCTTGGGCACCTCATATTCGCTCTAATCACCATATCATCCTTGTCCACACCCATCTTATATTCTCCATCCAATGTTGCCAGCCTTCTCGGGCAGACATCTCCCGGTGGCTGGGCAGGGGGAGACAGGAACCAATACTAACTAGGGAAGAAAGAGGGTTTCTTTTTTTTTTTACCCTCCTCCTCTCTTCATCTCTCTCCTCATCTCCCCCATCTCTCTCCCCAACCCCCCCCCCCTCTCTTTCCCCTCTCTTCTCCTCTCTCTCCCCTCCTCTCCCCTCTCCTCTTCACTCTCTCCCCCGTGTCTCCTTCCTCTCTCCTCTCTCTCTCTCCCTCTCCCTTCTCCCTCTCTCCCCTCTCTCCCCCTCTCTCCCCCTCTCCTCTCTCCCTCTCTCTGCCTCTCTCCCCCTCTCTCCCTCTCTCCTCCTCTCTCCCTCACCTTGCCCAGCTCTAACCCTGACTTTTCCCCCTCCCATGGCTTTCCTATCACGCTTTTCTTTCTGTCAACAAAAGGGAAGTGATGTTTCATCCAGGTGTTTGAGGCTTGATCCGTGTGTCAGTATGCTGTTTTCACACAGGCTGTTGTGGTGTTCGACTGCATTGGCAGATCTGCATGTCTTTTTTTCTCACTGTGAGTTTGACCGCTCTGTCCTGACCCTCTCTTGTGCAGGTTACAGTCGATCCCAGACAACGTAAGTTCCCTCACCTCTGTGTTTGACCAATTTACATTTCACATGAATACATTTACATGTGTAATGTTAGGAGACTCTCTCAACCAAATCGACGTGCAAGCAGAACACCCGTAGCAAGGGAAGAATGATGAATTCTGAAGAAGGAAAAACCGTGTATTAGCAGAATAAAGAGATGTTTCTATGCAGAGCGCAGCGTGGATCAGGGTGTTGATATGCAGCAGGTTGTGTCTCTGCTAGGAGACAGGCCTTTACACAGCAGATTCCCCAAGTAAACACACAGGGAGAAGATATTAGCAGGCAAGGCGGGACCCTCCTGAACCAGAACCTTGTCCTGGTATTATTCATAGATCCGGGCAAACAGAATTGAATCTCATCGGGAGACAGATATGTTAAAGGGGTTTAGTGTTTCCAGGCACCACGAAGACGTTCATGACTCCTGGTTGGTTCTTATGTCTGAGTTTATGTTATGCAGATAATGTATGACGTAAATTACTGCAACAGAGGAGGAAAGGACCAGTAATGAATTAAGGAGTGATGTTGTTGTTCTAAAGGAAGACATGGCTGATCAGCTGCAGCTGTAGTGTTATGGAGAACAGCTGCTTTCTAAACAGCTTTGTGCTGCACGTCTGTGTTAGTGAGTAATACTCTGGACTCTCTGTCAGGGTTTCATGTTGTGTGTTCATGTTGCTGACCAGGTGACCGTCCCTGGTGTGTGTGTGTGTGTGCATCGTGTGTGTGTGGTGTGTGTGTGTGTGTGTGTGTGTCCAGTCTGAAGGTGAGGTGAGAGGGTGAGTCTGACTCTAGTTGTGTGTGTGTCCAGTCTGAAGGTGAGGTGAGAGGGTGAGTCTGACTCTAGTTGTGTGTGTGTCCAGTCTGAAGGTGAGGTGAGAGGGTGAGTCTAGCCGGAGACACAACGAGCCACTGAGTCATGGGAGGCCCTGACCCTCCAGCCCCGCCCCCTCCCCCAGGCTCCTCCAATCAGGAGGCCACAGACCCGACTGGCAGGAAGGTGGTGAAGGTGGTGCGGAGGGTGGTGCGGAGGGTGGCCCCTGGGGTGGACGAGCCAGCAGCCTCCTCTCTAACCTCCACCCCCACCTCCTCCTCCACCTCCGTCCCCAAGACGGCCAAGGCTGTGGGCTTGGGGCAGCGGGATGAGAAGGACGACATCTCCCTGGGTCTGGCCAGCCTGATGGGGCGTGGGAGGACCAGGGAGCACAGGCCCCGCCCCCGCCCTCAGGACCGCAAGGAGGAGCAGGAGGTGGAGCAGGAGAAGCAAGATAAAGTTCAGGAGCCGCTTGAGGAGAAAACTGAGGACGTGCTTCCTCCCACTCCTGCTCCCCCCAGGAGAAGTGACTCCTGGGTTAGCTGGTAATGGAGCTTCGTGGCATCGGCCAGTCTTGGTTGGTTTGAGCATGACCTAGAACTTGTGGTGGTCTGGCGACGCCGACATGGTCGGGATTGGCTACTGACTGCATGGGGGAGGGCTGGCGAGCCTGTTCGTGTGAAGCAAGGATGTGGACATGATCAGTGATAACCTCAGGAAGCAGGTAACCTGCGTCCGCCTGGGGTGTGTGGTTGAAGACTCGTTTGCGTGTGCGCGGGGGGTGGGCTGGGGGAGGCTGGGGTGGCGTGCGCGTGGGGGTGGCGCTGTCGCTTGAGCATGGGTGTGTGCAGCGTGCTGATTGGTGTGTGCTGGTGTGCGGTGTTGATTGGGGTGTGTCGCGGTGTTGATGTGTGTGCGTGTGCGCGTGTTGATGTGTGTGCGTGTTGATGTGTGTGTGTGTGTGTTGATGTATGTGCGTGCTGATGTGTGTTGATGTGTGTGCGTGTTGATGTGTGTGTGTGTGTGTTGATGTGTGTGTGTGTTGATGTGTGCGTGTGCGTGCTGATGTGTGTGTCTCAAGGTCAAAGCAGAGCTGCGTTCATCAGCGCTTCCAGCAGGGAAGCTCTCCTCCTCTCTACCTGAACAGGTGTGTGTTGAACACTGTCAGTCTGTGCACACCTTCCACCAACACACCTGTCCAGAGTGTAGAGGTGTGAACCAGCCTTACAACACATTTGCAGACTGTGTCTCCTCCCTCAGGTTCCACAACTCATCCCCACAGAAGAGAACCATCAACGTCTAAGGAAGATCTTTGATGGGATAGATCCTTCTGTACGGTCCTACTGTAACTCTCTATCTCTGTCTCTGTCTCTGTCTCTGTCTCTGTCTCCGTCTCTCCTCCCTCTCTGTCTCTCTCTCACTGTCTCTGTCTCTGTCTCTCCTCCCTCTCTGTCTCTCTCTCTCTCTCTCTGTCTCTCTCTCTCCTCTCTCTCTCTTTCTCTCTTCTCCCTGTCTCTCTCTCTTCTCCCCCCCCTCTCTCTCTCTGTCTCTCTCTCTCTCCTGTCTCTCTGTCTCTCTCTCTCTTCTCTGTCTCTGTCTCTGTCCTGGCCTGCTGTGTCCCTGGCTTGTCTTGTCTTTCCTGCCTCTCCTGTGTGAGCAGGGAGGACAGGTGGTCTGGTGTTAGGTTACACCTCTTGCCCTCAGTCAGCCTGATCCGAGGGCATCGTTAGCAGGACTCCAGTTACACTGGGGCCCTGGGCCGGCTGACCAGCCAAGCTTTGGCTAAACCCTACTCCTGGACAGCTACAGTCCAGGGGGGTGTTCTCCATCTCTAATCTAGCCTGCCTGGTTCTAGTGATGAGCTGGGTAATGTGTTGAAAGTGTTGTCCTCACTGTTGACCTCACTGGTGTCCTCACTGTTGACCTCACTGGTGACCTCACTGGTGTCCTCTGACCCTAACCTGACCCTGTTCCATGCTGCTTCAGACTGAGGAGAATGAGGACCCTGTGGCCATCCTTCAGGCTGCTCATGCTGCTGCCTCTCAGCCCAAGGTCTGGCCTCCGCTGTGCCCTGCCCTCCCTGCATCCTCCCTCCTCCCCCTCCTCCCGCAATCCTACCTCCTCCCCCTCCTCCCCGCATTATCCCTCCTCCCCTCCTCCCCGGCATCTCCTCCTCCCCCTTCCTCCCCACCTCCCCTCCACCTCCTTCCCTGCAATCCTCCATCCTCCCCTCCCTCCCTCTCTTTTTTTCTCTCTCCCTCCCTCTTGTTTTTCCCTCCCTGCCTCCCTCCTAACCTCTCTCCCGAATCCCCCCCTCCTCCCTGCATCCTCCTTCCTCCCTGCATCCTCCCTCCTCCCCCTCCTCCTCCTCCTCCCCCTCTGAGGTGCTTGTGCTCACAGAGAGATCCTACTCTGGCATGTTGTTTGTGTGATGACACCAGTGGAATCCTGAATCTCAAACAAGCGAAAACAAAGGTTTCCATCTCAGTGTGAAGTGTTGTAGTGATGTGGCCCTGCATGACCTGTGCTGCACCTGTTAGCATGACCTCACTGGGAGGGAACAGGAACATGTTCTGTGTGTTTGTCTTCATCCTCCTCCTGAGGTCTGGAGTAGTAGCGAGCGCAGGTGTGTGGAGCGCAGGTGTGTGGAGCGCAGGTGTGTGGAGCGCAGGTGTGTGGAGCGCAGGTGTGTGGAAGGCAGGTGTGTGGAGCGCAGGTGTGTGGAGCGCAGGTGTGTGAAGCGCAGGTGTGTGAAGCGCAGGTGTGTGAAGCGCAGGTGTGTGAAGCGCAGGTGTGTGAAGCGCAGGTGTGTGAAGCGCAGGTGTGTGAAGCGCAGGTGTGTGAAGCGCAGGTGTGTGAAGCGCAGGTGTGTGAAGCGCAGGTGTGTGAAGCGCAGGTGTGTGAAGCGCAGGTGTGTGAAGCGCAGGTGTGTGAAGCGCAGGTGTGTGAAGCGCAGGTGTGTGAAGCGCAGGTGTGTGAAGCGCAGGTGTGTGAAGCGCAGGTGTGTGAAGCGCAGGTGTGTGAAGCGCAGGTGTGTGAAGCGCAGGTGTGTGAAGCGCAGGTGTGTGAAGCGCAGGTGTGTGAAGCGCAGGTGTGTGAAGCGCAGGTGTGTGAAGCGCAGGTGTGTGAAGCGCAGGTGTGTGGAGCGCAGGTGTGTGGAGCGCAGGTGTGTGGAAGGCAGGTGTGTGTGGAGCGCAGGTGTGTGCATGGAGCGCAGGTGTGTGGAGCGCAGGTGTGTGGAGCGCAGGTGTGTGGAGCGCAGGTGTGTGGAGCGCAGGTGTGTGTGGAGCACAGGTGTGTGTGGAGCACAGGTGTGTGCATGGAGCGCAGGTGTGTGGAGCGCAGGTGTGTCGGATGCGGGCCCTGCGTGGTGAAAGGTGCTCAGTGTCTGGGGTTCTGTGTTGCAGGTGAAGACAGAGGAGCAGATAGCGGCTGAAAAGGCCTGGTATGGAACTGACAAAGTCTGGCTGGTCCACAAAGACGGCTTCTCTCTGGGTCAGTAAAGATCTGTTACCAGGACAACTGATCCAGCCACTCATAATGAACTGCTCTGTTCCACTGTGTGGTGATCTATGTATATGTGTGTGTGTGTATGTGGTCTGTGTGTGTGGTGTGTGTGTGTTGTTTTGCAGCTACGCTGTTGAAGACAGAGACAGGCTCCCTGCCAGAGGGCAAGGTGAAGATCAGGCTGGAGAGTGATGGCTCGTTGCTGGAGGTGGAGGAGGATGACGTGGAGAAGGTAACAGCTCCGACCCGCTCTCTCCTGCCAACGCTGTCTTATCAAACGTCCTCAAGTTCCTCAGTGTGTGATGTCATCACCGTGCGACGCCCTGCAGGCGAACCCCCCTGCGTTGGACCGTGTGGAGGATGTAGCTTCTCTGCAGTACCTGAACGAGTCCAGCGTGATCCACTCTCTCCGGCAGCGCTACGGGGGAAGTCTGGTCCACACCCACGCTGGGCCCAGCATGGTGGTCATCAACCCTGTCAGCAGCCCCTCCATGTACTCTGAGAAGGTATGGTGCTGGGAACACACTAACCCAGTCTACCCCCTGTTCTCTACCTCCTGCTCTCTACCTCCTCCTCTCGACCTCCTCCTCATCTCTCTCTACCTCATCCTCTCTACCTCTACCTCCATCTCTCTCTACCTCCTTCTCTCTCTTTCTCCTCTCTCTACCTCCTGCTCTCTCTGACTCCTCCTCCTCTCTACCTCCTCCTCTCTACCTCCTCCTCCTCCTCTCTACCTCCTCCTCTCTCCTCTACACCTCTTACATTCTTCTCCTCTTCACCTCTCATGTTCATCGGATAAATGAACTGGTCCCCCCAGGTGATGCACATGTTTAAAGGCTGCAGGCGTGAGGACACAGCCCCACACATCTACGGTGTGGCCCAGTCGGCATACAGAAGCCTCCTGACCACGCGGCAGGACCAGTCCATCGTGTTGCTGGGGAAGACAGGCAGTGGCAAGACCACCAACACGCAGCACCTGGTCCAGTACCTGGTCACCATCGCTGGCAGCTCGGGCAAGAGCTTCTCTGGTTGGTTTGAAGGAAGCAGACATGTTTTTGTCCCTGTGAAGCTTCTGTTCTGGAGGCCAAGTGTGTGATGTGCTGCTGTGAGAGCAGCGTGGCTGAGCCTGTGTCTCCTTGTCTCCAGCGGAGAAGTGGCAGGCTGTGTACACCATCCTGGAGGCTTTTGGGAACTGCTCCACCTCCATGAACTCCAACGCCAGCCGCTTCTCTCACATCGTCTCCCTGGACTTCGACCAGGCAGGACAGGTGGCATCAGCTTCCATCCAGGTACAGCTGTGTGTCTGAGTGGACACTGCTACAGGTGTGTGTCTGAGTGGACACTGCTACAGGTGTGTGTCTGAGTGGACACTGGTACAGGTGTGTGTCAGAGTGTTCTGCTGTGTGCAGACTGTTCTGCTGCGTGTAGACTGTTCTGCTGTGTGCAGACTGTTCTGCTGCGTGTAGACTGTTCTGCTGTGTGCAGACTGTTCTGCTGCGTGTAGACTGTTCTGTTGTGTAGACTGTTCTGCTGTGTGCAGACTGTTCTGCTGCGTGTAGACTGTTCTGTTGTGTAGACTGTTCTGTTGTGTGTAGACTGTTCTGCTGTGTGTAGACTGGTTCTGTTGTGTAGACTGTTCTGCTGTGTGTAGACTGTTCTGTTGTGTGTAGACTGTTCTGCTGTGTGTAGACTGTTCTGCTGTGTGTAGACTGTTCTGTTGTGTGTAGACTGTTCTGCTGTGTGTAGACTGTTCTTGTGTGTGCCTCCAGACCATGCTACTGGAGAAACTGAGAGTGACTAGGCGTCCAGATGGAGAGTCGGTCTTCAACGTGTTCTACTACTTGATGGCTGGAGCTGACAGTTCTCTCAGGTCTGACTGGAAATGTTCCTCAGGGACCCAGGGCAATGCTAATGTCGGTGTTAGCCCACGAAATAGGATTTATCTTTAAAGTAGCGAAACTCCAAAAACGATGTGTGACATAACATTCCAGGAGCACTGAGCTGTCTGTACTGATAAACACTGCTACAGGTGTGTGTCAGATAAACACTGCTACAGGTGTGTGTCAGATAAACACTGCTACAGGTGTGTGTCTGAGTGGACACTGCTACAGGTGTGTGTCAGATAAACATTACTACAGGTGTGTGTCTGAGTGGACACTGCTACAGGTGTGTGTCAGATAAACACTGCTACAGGTGTGTGTCTGAGTGGACACTGGTACAGGTGTGTGTCTGAGTGGACACTGCTACAGGTGTGTGTCAGAGTGGACACTGCTACAGATGTGTGTCAAAGTGGACACTGGTACAGGTGTGTGTCAGAGTGGACACTGCTACAGGTGTGTGTCAAAGTGGTTTTGTTGTGTAGACTGTTCTGCTGTGTGTAGACTGTTCTGCTGTGTGTAGACTGGTTCTGTTGTGTAGACTGTTCTGCTGTGTGCAGACTGTTCTGCTGCGTGTAGACTGTTCTGCTGTGTGTAGACTGGTTCTGTTGTGTAGACTGTTCTGCTGTGTGCAGACTGTTCTGCTGTGTGTAGACTGTTCTGCTGTGTGTAGACTGGTTCTGTTGTGTAGACTGGTTCTGTTGTGTAGACTGTTCTGCTGTGTGCAGACTGTTCTGCTGCGTGTAGACTGTTCTGTTGTGTGTAGACTGTTCTGCTGTGTGCAGACTGTTCTGCTGCGTGTAGACTGTTCTGCTGTGTGTAGACTGGTTCTGTTTTGTAGACTGTTCTTGTGTGTGCTTCCAGACCATGCTGCTGGAGAAACTGAGAGTGACTAGGCGTCCGGATGGAGAGTCGGTCTTCAACGTGTTCTACTACTTGATGGCTGGAGCTGACAGTTCTCTCAGGTCTGACTGGAAATGTTCCTCAGGGACCCAAGGCAATGCTAATGTCGGTGTTAGCCCACGAAATAGGATTTATCTTTAAAGTAGCGAAACTCCAAAAATGATGTGTGACATAACATTCCAGGAGCACTGAGCTGTCTGTACTGATAAACAACTCTTGAATGGCTTCATTAGCATTTCGTTTCAGTAAAAAAAAAATCGTTGTTGCTGAAAAGCCCTGACAAATCAGCAGTACCTCAATAGTCAGGGTTACTGACAGCATGTCTCTTTTTACCATCAAAGGACCGAGTTGCACTTCAACCATTTTGCAGAAAACAGCGCCTTCGGGATTTTACCTCAACCCAAGGTAACCCGAGCCCTTAACACCTGCATGCTGTTTGTGTCTTTCTTCCTCTTCAACCACGGAGCTTAGAAACTGCTAGGAAGGTTTTCACTTGTCTTTTTATCTCAAGTCTTCTTTGTCTCTTCCAGTCAGAGGACAAGCAGAGGTCCTCTCAGCAGTTCAGCAAGCTGCAGGCAGCCATGAAGGTGCTGGGGATGAGTGTGGAGGAGCAGAAGGCCTTCTGGCTGCTGCTGGGAGCCATTTACCACCTGGGAGCGGCTGGAGCCACCAAGGGTGAGGACGCGCATGTAGACGTCTGATGTCAAGTGTGTGTGTGTGTGTGTGTGTGTGTGTGTGTGTGAAGACGAGTGTGTTTGCTGTGGTGAGAGAGAGTGAGCCATTCTGGCACCAAGCAAATTGCATGTTATGCCAAGTGTGTGGGGTGGGTGGTGTGTGTGTGGTGTGTGGTGTGTGGTGTGTGGTGCGAGAGAGAGTGTGTAGCCATCTGAAGACCAAGCAGAGAACAGGCTGCCTGTGAGAACAGTGTTCCTACAGACACCCTGTTAGAACCGTGTTCCTACAGGCTGCCTGTTAGAACAGTGTTCCTACAGACAGACTGTTAGAACAGTGTTCCTACAGACAGACTGTTAGAACAGTGTTCCTACAGACAGACTGTTAGAACAGTGTTCCTACAGACACCCTGTTAGAACCGTGTTCCTACAGACAGCCTGTTAGAACAGTGTTCCTACAGACACCCTGTTAGAACCGTGTTCCTACAGGCTGCCTGTTAGAACAGTGTTCCTACAGACAGCCTGTTAGAACAGTGTTCCTACAGACACCCTGTTAGAACAGTGTTCCTACAGACAGCCTGTTAGAACAGTGTTCCTACAGACACCCTGAGAGAACAGTGTTCCCACAGACAGCCTGTTAGAACAGTGTTCCTACAGACACCCTGAGAGAACAGTGTTCCCACAGACAGCCTGTTAGAACAGTGTTCCTACAGACACCCTGAGAGAACAGTGTTCCCACAGACAGCCTGTTAGAACAGTGTTCCTACAGACACCCTGAGAGAACAGTGTTCCCACAGACAGCCTGTTAGAACAGTGTTCCTACAGACACCCTGTTAGAACAGTGTTCCTACAGACAGCCTGTTAGAACAGTGTTCCTACAGACACCCTGTGAGAACAGTGTTCCTACAGACAGCCTGTTAGAACAGTGTTCCTACAGACAGCCTGTTAGAACAGTGTTCCTACAGACAGCCTGTTAGAACAGTGTTCCTACAGACACCCTGAGAGAACAGTGTTCCCACAGACAGCCTGTTAGAACAGTGTTCCTACAGACAGACTGTTAGAACAGTGTTCCTACAGACAGCCTGTTAAAACAGTGTTCCTACAGACACCCTGAGAGAACAGTGTTCCTACAGACAGACTGTTAGAACAGTGTTCCTACAGACAGCCTGTTAGAACAGTGTTCCTACAGACAGCCTGTTAGAACAGTGTTCCTACAGACAGACTGTTAGAACAGTGTTCCTACAGGCAGCCTGTTAGAACAGTGTTCCTACAGGCTGCCTGTTAGAACAGTGTTCCTACAGACAGCCTGTTAGAACAGTGTTCCTCCAGACAGACTGTTAGAACAGTGTTCCTACAGACACCCTGTTAGAACCGTGTTCCTACAGACAGTTACAGACACCCTGTTAGAACAGTGTTCCTCCAGACACCCTGTTAGAACAGTGTTCCTACAGGCAGCCTGTGAGAACAGTGTTCCTCCAGACAGAAGTCTGCTATGTTAACTAACCTGGTGCTATGCTCACCTCCGCAGTGTCCGTCATAGAGGAGGAGGGTAAACACTAAGTGGTGGTGTTCCTCTCCTGACTGATCCTTTCTTTTTCCTGTCATCTCTCTCCTCTTTCAGGCTCACTGTTTTCCTTGGGTGTTTTGGGTGTTTAGCTCTTCATGCCAACATGCCTTGATCAAGTCTGTTGTAGGACGACAGTGTAGTATTGACAATTTCTCAAATCAAAACGTGACCGAGCAGTTGATGGGTGCCCTGTTGTAGCCTGTGCTTGCCTGTCGTAGCCTGTGCTTGCCTGTCATAGCCTGTGCGGGCGTGTCGTGTCGTGTTTGAACACTAGATGGCAGCACAGGCCTAACACCCCACAACCTTCATTCATTTCTCATCTCCTTCATGCCACTGTGAAGATGGCTGTGAATCAGATCTATGCTTCACCTCTTTTCTACTGTCTCTAACTCTCTAACTCAAGCTTTCTGTGTCCTGAACGCATGCCCCTCCTCCTCTGCTGTGTTGCCTGTTTGGCCGGAGTTTGAGCTGTGATGATGTGTGTGATTGTGAGACAGCGTGTGTGTAAACACCATTTGGCAGGTGTGTCCAGTTGTGATGTGTGTGTGATGGTGAGAGACCCACACACACATCAGGAGCCTGTGTTTGACAGAACACCTGTAGACGGTGTTTTCACAAAGCTCTGCTGTTATCTGTTGTGTTCTAACATGTCATTGTCATCCCCATGTTGCATGCTGTTCGGCTTGTGCTGCAGATTCAGACGAAGGTAAAAAAAACCCTCTTTCTTCCTATTTGTATTGTTCTGTCTCCCCTGCCGCTGTCTGCTCTGGCAGACATTGTGTGTGTCATTAGCATTTTAATGAAGTTCTCTGTCTTGGCTTTGATCGTCTTCACAACCCTCTTGCTTGTCAAAACATGGAACGTGTGACGCTCTGTCGGGCCGATGAAACGGGGTGATCCCAGCTCCTCGCTGTCAGAAGCACCCTGTTTGATGTTCCCTGCTCTCCCTCTCAAGTCAGAAGAGATTCCAATCAGTACTGTCTGTAAATTAAAACACACTCGTCTCCCCTCTCTCTCATCGCCCTTCCTCCGGATTAAAGGAAGAACTCTGTTTAGTAGCTGAGACCAGTCTACCAGAAGTTCTCTTCTCAAGCTGGAATTACAGCAGAGTTTTTTGGAAGAATAGTTTCTTTTGTTAAAAGAGAGGAAAGAGTTGTCAGATGTTTTCAGAACCGAAACAGTAGCACAGTAATAAGTCTGATTGGGATCACAAAGGAAGAACAGTGTGTTTGGTGTGTGAGTGGCTGACTTTGTGCAGCTCCACTGAACAATATGGAGTTATGACTGTGCGTGAGCTCACGTGTCCAGGTCATTGCGACCCATTCGAGAGCTGGGGTCTCTGCTCAGACTGCTCCTGTGCTCTGCTGGCTGCAGATTGAGCTGATAATGCTTGTCTTCTGGTGTCCCAGGTGGGCGGAGGCAGTTTGCACGTCACGAGTGGGCCCAGAAAGCAGCTTACCTGCTGGGGAGCAGCCTGGAGGAACTGTCCTCTGCCATCTTCAAACCCCAGGCCAAAGCCACGCTGCCCCGCGGGGGGTCCCTGCGCCCTGGAGCTGACGACACGGGGGACGCCACGGGTAGGACGCACACACGCACAGACACACACACACGCACGCAGATACACACACACACCCTGATACACACACACACATACACAGTGACACACACACACGCTGATACACACACGTGCTGATACACACACACGCTGATGCACACACACACACACTGATACACCCACACGCTGATACACACACACTTATTGTCATGCTCACACACAGACACAAACACTCGTGCACACGCACATACTCTGTCGTATTAACACACACACATTCACCAGCACACACACTCCTCACCTTAGGGAAATAGGGAAAATCCCTCTAACTGTTAAAACACACATAATGTTAATGACTTAATAAGTAATGAATCCCACTGTTTAGAGTGAAGGGTTCGTTGCCATTCAGTTAGACGGTGCCCTTCAAGCGCTAATTGCCTGTTATTGATCTTTGGTCTCTCATGTCTAGTTCCTGTGAGAGCTGAAAGTCCACAGTACCACCTTAGAGAACACTGTACATAGTACCACCTTAGAGAACACTGTACACAGTACCACCTTAGAGAACACTGTACACAGCACCACCTTTGATGCTGTGGATGTGTGAGGTAACATGTGTGTGTGTGTTGCCTCACCAGGGTCCAAGGCCACAGCTATGGAGTGTTTAGAAGCCATGGCTTCTGGCCTGTATGCTGAACTGTTCACCCTCCTCATCTCCCTCATCAACAGGTTAGGCCTTCATACAGCTCTGTGACCTGTCTGTCTGCTCCCTGTGTGTGTGTGACCTGTCTGTCCGCTCCCTGTGTGTGTGTGTGACCTGTCTGTCTGCTCCCTGTGTGTGTGTGACCTGTCTGTCCGCTCCCTGTGTGTGTGTGTGTGACCTGTCTGTCTGCTCCCTGTGTGTGTGTGACCTGTCTGTTTCCTCCCTGTCTCTGTGACCTGTCTGACTGCTTCCTGTGTGTGTGACCTGTCTCTCTGTGACCTGTATGTCTGTGACTTGTCTCTCTGTGACCTGTCTGTCTGCTCCCTGTGTGTGTGTGACCTGTCTGTCTGCTCCCTGTGTGTCTGTGACCTGTCTGTCTGCTTCCTGTGTGTGTGTGTGACCTGTCTGTCTGCTCCCTGTGTGTGTGTGACCTGTCTATCCGCTCCCTGTGTGTGTGTGTGTGTGACCTGTCTGTCTGCTCCCTGTGTGTGTGTGACCTGTCTGTTTCCTCCCTGTCTCTTTGTGACCTGTCTGACTGCTTCCTGTGTGTGTGACCTGTCTCTCGGTGACCTGTGTGTGTGACCTGTCTCTCTGTGACCTGTCTGTCTGCTCCCTGTGTGTGTGACCTGTCTCTCTGTGACCTGTCTGACTGCTTCCTGTGTGTGTGACCTGTCTCTCTGTGACCTGTATGTCTGTGACTTGTCTCTCTGTGACCTGTCTGTCTGCTCCCTGTGTGTGTGTCAGGGCCCTGAAGTCCAGCCAGCACTCTCTGTGTTCCCTGCTGGTGGTGGACACGCCTGGCTTCCAGAACCCTCGCCTGGTGCAGCGTGAGCGAGGTGCCACGTTTGAGGAGCTCTGCCATAACTACACGCAGGAGCGTCTCCAAGCTCTGTTCTACCAGCGCACCTTCGTACAGGAGCTGGAAAGATATAAAGAGGTACAGAGCTGGAGGAGACACACACTCTGTCATACATACGTTACTGAAACGCATACTTGCATACAGACACACTCATATAAACACACTCATACATGCACACACTAGCTCAGACGTATACACCTGTTTACTCATTCTCTGCTGCAGTAGTCTCCTACTCATCTTCTCACCTCCTCCTCTACTCCTCCTCTCCTCCTCACCTCTTCCTCCACCTCCTCCTCACCTCCTCTCGTCCTCCTCCTCCTCACCATTCCAGCACTATGTTCTAGCACTATGTTCTAGCACCATGTTCTAGCACCATGTTCTAGCACCATGTTCTAGCACTGTTCTAGCACTGTTCTAGCACCATGTTCTAGCACTGTTCTAGTACTGTTCTAGCACCATGTTCTAGCACCATGTTCTAGCACTGTTCTAGCACTGTTCTAGCACCATGTTCTAGCACTGTTCTAGCACCATGTTCTAGCACCATGTTCTAGCACTATTCTAGCACTGTTCTAGCACCATGTTCTAGCACTGTTCTAGCACCATGTTCTAGCACCATGTTCTAGCACTGTTCTAGCACCGTAATGGCTGTGTGCTCTTTTACCTTAAGAAGAGAAATGGTGCTATCTCAGTGTAGCTGCACCATCCACCAAACTCCCTCCTGGGACCATGCTTATGGATTGTGTAAACATATTCCATAAATAATAGATTGTGTTACATGTAATATCTAATAATAATAATAATAATGACATTGTTATTGTGTGACCACACTTGAGACGTTGTTGTTGATGTCTCTGTTGTAAATGAGGTAATCACCTAATGGACCACTAAAACGGTTTTCCTTTGTCCTTAACGACCGTTTGTTTGTTCCTAATGCTGTCCCATGCAGGAGAATATAGAGCTATCTCTGGACGATCTGGAGCCCAGCTCCTCTCTGTCTATAGCTGCTGTAGACCAGGCCTGCAACCAGCCGCTGGTAAGATCCCAGCACACTGCCTCACACAGACAAGTCTTATTTGGAATTATTTGGTTCTGCTCTAGTTTCTAAACCGGCATTCAATTATCTAAACATGTATTGAATAATCGAAACCTATATTAAACCGTCTAAACCTGTATTAAATGATCTAAACATGTATTAAATGATCTAAACCTATATTAAATAGTCTAAACCTGTATTAAATCCAAGAAGGCTATGAAGAACTGGGAGGTTGAAAGTGTGCGCTCGGTTTGACTCGGTGATGAGATTGGTAAAGGAACAATAACTGACAAATGATTGAGTATCCATGTAGGTGAAAATGGGACTCTTCCGCATGAAAGAATCTATTCTCCTTCTCTATTCCCTGGACTGGGATAGACGGCATTAATAGTGTGAGGTGGAGAGAACCTGTCATGATTCCTGTTTGGTTGGTTTGAGGGCTTTGTCATGTGTAGATTGCAGTCCTCGCTGCAGAAGGACTGGCAGATAGCGAGTCAGAGAAGATGGCGAGTCAGAGAAGGTGGCGAGTCAGAGAAGATGGCGAGTCAGAGAAGATGGCGAGTCAGAGAAGACGGCGAGTCAGAGAAGATGGCGAGTCAGAGAAGATGGCGAGTCAGAGAAGACGGCGAGTCAGAGAAGACGGCGAGTCAGAGAAGGTGGCGAGTCAGAGAAGGTGGCGAGCCAGAGAAGACGGCGAGTCAGAGAAGGTGGCGAGTCAGAGAAGACGGCGAGTCAGAGAAGACGGCGAGTCAGAGAAGACGGCGAGTCAGAGAAGGTGGCGAGTCAGAGAAGGTGGCGAGTCAGAGAAGGTAGAGAGTGGATCACACACGAACATCAGACTCACATGAATCATACTGGAACACACTGCGTGTGTTTAGATTGTGTTGTTAGAGATGAACACATCCTAATCCCATGGAATACACCCCAGGTTTCCCAACATACAGGCTGGTCTGGATTAGCATCCATCCGAACCTCAATGAGAAAATACATGACCAAGATTAAAATGGAAAATAGTTGATTTGTGTGGGTGTGTTTGTGTGTGTTTGAGGCCAGTAATTTAGTTTCTCGTTAAAACCTTTTCCCTGAGGACAGGAAAATGCTTTTTTCTCTCAATTAGAGCCCAATTACAATGCAGATTGTGGCGACTGTTGTTCTGATAAAAGCAGAAGAGTGCTCAGTTGTCTGTCTGACCCCTGACCTCTGGAGTGGTCTTGAACCGTCCAATCAGAGCTGGTTCAGCTGGCAGCCTAATAGCCTGTTCCTGCTGTTTTCCTTCTCTAGAAAACAAGAAACAGCTTGGATTGGAAAAACAAAAAGGTTTTCTGTTCTGAAAGGTGTTAGGGGTTAAAAATAGAGTGTTTGAAAATATATAAATATGACCCACATAGATCCTCCCTGCTTCTCTTGAGTAGAGTTTGTTGTCGTGGGAACGGCAGGATGAGACAGTGACAGGTACTTTCGAAGAGTTGTGTTCTGAAACCTCTGGAACAGAGGGGCTTGTCTGGGGGGCTGGCTGGGCACTGTGGGGCGGTGCAAGGGGCTGTCTCTCTTGTGATGTGTGTGGAGGTACTGCAGCTCTGCGTGTGTGTGTGCATGTGTGTGTGTGCGTGTGTGTGTGTGCGTGTGTGTGCGTGTGTGTGCGTGTGTGTGTGTGTCAGGTGCGGTCTGCAGCGAGGGCAGAGGAGGCACGGGGGCTGCTGTGGCTGATGGAGGAGGAGGCTCTGCAGGCAGGCTCAGAGGACACACTGCTAGGACGCCTCTTCAGCTACTACGGCCCTGCGGAGGGAGACAGCAGAGGTCAGGACACACACTAGATACACTGGACTAATAAGGGATGCTTGTATTTCTGTGTAAATATACTGTATATACATGATATTAAATAACACTGCATAATTGACTGGTAGTGTGAATAGAGTTCTCTCTCTGTCTGAGTCGTTGCTATGGTGTTGCTGCCTGTGGCTCATTATGACAGAGCCTGTATGATGTCATATGTGGGACCCAGATCTTTGAGCCTTTATGATGTCACAGTTGCAACAGCATGTGCAACAGTCTAATCCCTTGTGATGTCACTGTTGTTTGTGGGACACTTAAACGCGTTTGTGAAGCATTCCATGTCAACATCATAGCTTGTATAGGAATTCTAAATCTAAAAGGCTAAGTTATCTTTCAAAAAAAGATTGTTTAAAAATAGAAGCTTTTTCCGTTCAATTCCCAGTTTCCCATTCAGTAAATCCTTATTTAGATGTATCCAACGTCTTACTAAACCGCTCTCCTCCTCTGTCTGCCTGTACCCTTCCATTCCCTCAGTTTGTTGTTTTTTTATAATATCAACAACCTCTTCTTCCACCAATCAGGTCCCTCGATACTCCTGAAGAGTGAGCGAGCGCATCACTTCCTGCTGGGTCACAGCCATGGGACAGACTGGGTGGAGTACGATGCTCGTGGTTGGCTCTGCCACGCCCGCCATAACCCCGCCTCCAGCAGTGCAGCCAGTCTGCTGCAGGAGTCCCAGAAGTAAGGCCCCTCCCACCACCCGCACTGATTGGCTGAGCCAGCAGGGAGCGGCTTGCGATGATGCTGAACTCTGACCTCTTCTGACCTGTCCCTTGACACACTTGACCTCTGTGTCTGTGTTGCAGGAAGAGCCTGAGCAGTCTGTTTGCAGGCCGTGTGGGCGGAGCCAGCTTTCTGTCTGGGTCGGTGGCGGGGCTGCAGGGCGTGCCCCTGCCAGCCCTGAGGAGAGCCAGCAGCATGAGGAAGACCTTCACTACAGGCGTGGCAGCCGTCCGCAAGAGGAGCTTGTGTGTCCACATCAAGCTGCAAGTGGTGAGAATATTTTAGGGGGAAGAAAAAGAAACATCTTAAAGTTTTGAAAGGTTGAAAACCCATTTTGGGAAATGTTTGTGTATTTGACATGTACTTTACTTTACTACGCTCTGCTCTAATATACCCTGCTCTAGGCTTTTTCTTTTATCCTTTCCTCAAGAAAAAAAGTTGGAAGATTAAGTATTAAGTATTTAAGAAAAGACGTCCTTTAAGTGCAGGATGTGTTGGTTCTGATCCAGGTCTTGTTTCTGTAGGATGCTCTTTTAGACACGGTGCGCAGGTCCAGAGTCCACTTTGTCCACTGCCTGCTGCCCAAGGCTGAAGCCCTGAAGGTACTGTCCCGGGAGGGGAACGAGGGCCCGGCTTCTGCCCAGGGGGAGGGTGTCGACGCTGGGCTGATGCAGCTGGATGTGACCCTCCTCCGGGCTCAGCTCCGGGGCTCCAAGCTACTTGATGCTCTGAGGATCTACAGGCAAGGTGAGCCACATCCTGTCTCCTCTCACCTCTCTCCACCCCACCTCCTCTCACCTCTCTCCACCCTACCTCCTCTCATCTCTGTCCACCCCACCTCCTCTCATCTCTCTCCACCCCACCTCCTCTCACCTCTCTCCACCCCACCTCCTCTCATCTCTCTCCACCTCAAGACTAACCCAGATCTGTGATCATTTGCTCACGTCTGTCCTGTTTCCCAGGTTACCCTGATCACATGGTCTTCTCAGAGTTCCGCCGGCGCTTCGACGTGTTGGCGCCCCACCTGACCAAGAAACACGGACGCAACTACATAGTGCAGGACGCCAAGAGGGTGAGGGAGCTTCAGCCGTCTGCGTCTTGCTCTGATGACTTCCTGAGGAAGTGCTCTTGCTTCTCTGAGATTGGAGTCAGGGACAGGCTGGGAGGCTGCAGGGGAAGGGAAGGGTGAACCAGCCTGAAGGCTGACTAGCTCATGCAAGCTCCTTTTGGAGGTGATTCATCAATGAGGGTCAGTTGTGTACGATCCCTCTGAAGGAGGAGAGAGGGAAGGAGGGAGGGAGGAGGGAGGAGAGGAGGGAGGAGAGGAGGAGTACACAACCAACCCTATTACAGCGTGGAGTGTGAGGGTGGGGGGACGTGTGAGAAAAGCAGATTTCCCCTGTGTCAGCGTCTCAGAGCTGGGTTTCCGTGGAAACGTTGTCAGACAAAAGCCCCTCAGTGTTCGGGGGCCGCCACCCCCCTCTGGAGTCTAGAGGATCCTGTCAGAATCCCCCTTAACCCCCAGCCCCCCTGCCCAGCACAGAGAGGAGGGCAGAGAGGAACACACATACGGAGGAGGAGAGGCAGGCTGGCAGCAGAGAGAGAGGCAGGCAGAGAGAGACACAAGCAGAGAGAGAGGCAGGCAGAGAGAGACGCAGGCAGAGAGAGACGCAGGCAGAGAGAGACACAGGCAGAGAGAGACACAGGCAGAGAGAGACACAGGCAGAGAGAGAGGGAGGCAGAGAGAGGGAGGCAGAGAGAGGGAGGCAGAGAGAGGGAGGCAGAGAGAGGGAGGCAGAGAGAGGGAGGCAGAGAGAGAAGCAGGCAGAGAGAGGGAGAGCACGACACGAGAGACGGCGAAGGCAGCAGAGAGACAGACCAGCAGCCAGAGGGATGCGGCTCAGCACGCCAGCGCACCAGGACCACGCGACGAGCAGGCCGCCAGTGCTAGGAGCCAGACCGGCAGACAGAGACCAGAACAGGCAGAGAAAAGCCACGCTGCAGAGCACGGGGACGAAGGCCAGGCAGACGACGACGACAGACAGAGATGAGACAGACAGAGAGAGGCGCAGGGTGAGGTTGCCTCATCTGGTAAGCTCTGGACCCCATGCTGTTCCTCCCGTCGCCTCTGTGGGGGGGACCCCACGCCACGCCGCGGCCGCGGAGGAACCGGGGCCTGAAGCAAGCCGGTGGTTTCTGCGAGGACAGCCCTGCCAATCGGTGGCGCCTCTGGAGCTCTCCTCCGTTTCTGTCTTGCGAGCTCTCTCTCTCCTCTGTCTGTCTGTCTGTCTCTCTCCTTCTGCCTCCCCCCCCCTCCCTCTAGCTTGTAGCTAACTTTCTCTGTTTCTTTGTCTGTTTCTTTCTCTTTTTCTCCCTCCCTTCCTCCCTGGCTCCTCCCTCCCCCCGGCTCCCCCTCTCTCTGCTTGGCAGCTTCTCTTCCCTCTGGTCTGGACGATCCCTCCCTCTGCCCCTCCTGGCTCTGGAGCTCTCTCTCCCCTCCAGGTCCTTCATAGTGGGGCAGCAGGGCAGGGAGCAGGGAACCATACATCTTCTGTCAGTGAAGGTCTGTTGAAGCTCTGCTTGTTACCGGCAACGTCCGATCCGTGCCCTGCTCCCGCTCCCGCGATGAATCCGTCGTGTGTCGCTCCCGCCCCGTGTCGCGGTGTGTGCTGTCTGCTCGCGCTGGCGGGGCTTGTGCCTCCGTCCGGTTACCCCCGTTCCAGGCGTGGAGGAGCCTCCTCATGGAGTGTCTGGACCCTGAGAAGACGCAGCCCACCCCCCTATCACACTGGTGTGTGAGCAGGCGCTGCACGTCATCTCGAACAGCCCGACACCCACTCTTAACACCAACACCTCCCTGCCCGGTGAAGACCACCCCAGCAGAGACAAGACCCCACCAGCAGCAGAGACCACAGCACGGCCAGAAAAAACAACAAAGCACCCCCCACCGGCAACCCCAGCAGGCACCCTCATCCACGCCACGACACGGACCACACCCCACGCAGCCACGACCCCTCGCACCCACACGCACCCACGCACGCACCCACACACAGAGAACACAAGCTGGAAAGATAACTCTTTCTCCTAAACACCCCCTTGAGGAATGTGTTTGTGTTCGTCTCTGAGCTCGTTGCCAAACCCTTCCCGTGTGTACGAGTGTCCTGCGTGTTCCTGGCTGGAGACTAGAAGGCAGCGTCTCTCCACACTCTCTGCTCTCCGCCCGGCACGTGACCCCTGCGTCTCCTCGCATCACCTCGGCTCTCCCAGCCACCCACGCTGCCTGCCAGGCGCCATGCAAACTGCTCTTTGTCTTCCCACCTGCACTAACCTCTGATAGAGTAATCAGAGTAAACACAACCTGGCACACTGAGGTTTAATCCCATCAGATGGAGGGTGGCCTCTGGCCAAGAGGAGAAATCAAGAAAGAAACATTGTGTGTTGAGGAGAGCCCAGCACAGGGCAGCTTCCTAGCTGCAGCAGTGGAGCTTATTAGGACGTGGCAGGGAGGGTGATTACTGCCAGGCTGCTGCTGCCTCCAGGGCGCTGGGTTTGAACCCGGCTCAGGAGTGGATTAGCGCCGAGATGGTCATTCAGCGAGCATTCCAGCCGCCTCCTAGCAACAGCCTCCCCTGCAGAATGCCAATTACAGCAGCTCCCAGCTGGCTGCATCGTCACATAGCTGCTACCATGATGATACATGACCTTTGATTTATCCGTTTGATGTCATGTTACTGTATTGCACGCACATGCATACCCACACATATGCACACGCACACAGATATGCACACATGAACATACACACACACACACATACGCACACACACACTTGCTCACCGTGAGACCAAATGACTTGGTGGAACCAGAGTATAAAAACCCAAATTGAATCTTCAGCTGTCTGTCTTGTGGTTAAATCTTCACACAGCCTCTCTCTTATTGGCTGTGTTACTGTGTGACCTTTGACTTTTAAGGAACATGGTTGACTGTTCTGTGTAGTCTAATGATTCTAACATCAAGGTTTGGGGTGCAGCCTTGCAGATCAGGCTGGCTCTTACTGAACTGAAACAAGGCATACTTCATAATTCACTGCTGGTTTGTACGAATACTGCATCAGTACTTTGGATTTTAATCAGATAATGCAACTTAAGTATCAAACACACAAAAAGTCTTTTGATGAACAGATGAATAGCTTTGTTTGAACTGTGCTTTGATGCAATGACAGGCTGTTTGAAATGCTGAGCTGATCTTAGCTAAGTGTGTGTTTGATCATGTGTTGTGTTGTGCAGTTGTTCTTCAGAGCAGGTACCCTGACCAAGCTGGAGGAGCAGAGAGATGATCAGACCAGGAGGAACCTCACGCTGTTCCAGGCTGCCTGCTCTGGTTACCTGGCGCGTCAGGCCTTTAAGAAGAGGAAGGTACTGTACAGGACCGACCGCACGCACACACGCACACACACGCACGCACACACACTACTGTACAGGACGCACACACTCCACTCAACACTACTGTCGACTAGGAGCGCATCCAGGCACACACACCTCTCCAGTCACTAACCTCCGTAGCAGGATCCGCCGCACACACACACACACACCAACCCCACACACCCACACACACACACGCACCCAGACCCCCACGCACGCACAGCACGCGACTAACCTGGGAGTACAGGACGCACCACCGCACCCAACTCACTACTGTACAGGAACGCCAACGTCACGCACACGGCACCTACTGTGGGCGGACGCACGCACACACACTCACTCTGTACGGACCAGAAGTGAGGTGTTGTGAGACCGTTGCCGCGTGGAGAGTGAGCGGTTGCCGCTGCGAGAGTGAGGCGTTGGCCGTGGAGAGTGAGACCGTTGCCGGTGGAGAGTGAGGCGTTGCCCCGTGGAGCAGTGAGGCGTTGCCCGTGGGAGGTGAGGGCGTTGCCGGTGGACAGTGAGGCGTTTGCCGTGGAGAGCATCTTGTGCTGCATGCGTCTATAAATACATACGGAAAGCAGAGAGAGAGACTCTGTTGATTCCACCAGGCTAGCCCTCCATCTCTCCCGGTCCTCATCCAATCCCATTACAACGATGAGGGCCAGTGACATGTCCTTCCGCTAAATCCTTCCACCACCCTCTGCCGCCCTATCCTCTACGGGTCACTATCCATCACCCCGGTCCCTTCATTTCATTCATCTGCTGAGATGCCTGGCCCATCTGCTCGCATCCTAGTTGGCCTGATCCGTCCCTTCCGTGGCCATGCATGCGAACTGTCATAACATCCCCAGCCTCTCGGGCGCGGCGCTGCCTGGGCTGCATAACGCTACCTCTCGAACGGGCCGGGGCTTCTCTGGCAATTCCATCATCTGCCTCCTCGCCTGGAGCAACAAAACACTAACAGCTACCGGCTAGAGAACCAGCTCTCGCTCACACTAGTATCATTCATGTGAACCGTGGAACCTTGAGAGCTCAGAACCTGGATCCTCAGAACCTTAGAACCATGGCTGCTTCTTCCTGTGGAGGCTACATGGTTCTCATTTGGAGCTGGTCCTGTTTATATATCTCGCCCACTGCATTATATCGAGATGTGCGCTCTCCTTCCGGCTCGCACCCGCCGCCGCTCCCTCCCTCCCACACTTCCGCGCCCAATGCGGCAGCCTCCCTATCCGCCGCGCTAAAGAAGCACGCTCTGAGTTATGTGAAATTGGGTTGAGAAGAAGCACAATGAAAGGCAGCGGTTTTTTCTTCCTCTTAGAAAGTCTGGGACGTTGCCGTGGAGAGTGAGGCGTTGCCGTGGAGAGTGAGGCGTTGCCGTGGAGAGTGAGGCGTTGCCGTGGAGAGTGAGGCGTTGCCGTGGAGAGCATCTGTGCTGCATGCTGCTATAAATATTAACGGAAGCAGAGAGAGACTCTGTGATTCCACCAGGCTAGCCCATCCCACCTCCGTCCTCATCCAACCAATTACGATGAGGCAGTGACATGTCCTCCTAAATCTCCACCCCCTCTGCCCCCTCCCTCTACGGGTCACTATCTCACACTCCTTCCCTTCATCCATTCATCTGTCTGAGATGCTGGCCCATCTCTCCATCCTAGTTGGCCTGAGTCTGTCCCTGTCCTGCCCATGATGACACTGTCATTACATCCAGGCTCCTCTGGGGGGCGCTGCTGCTGATAAACTACCTCTGAAGCCCTTCTGGACATCATGATCCTCGCCTGGAGAACCGGCTAGAGAACCAGCTCTCGCTCACACTAGTATCATTCATGTGAACCGTGGAACCTTGAGAGCTCAGAACCTGGATCCTCAGAACCTTAGAACCATGGCTGCTTCTTCTTGTGGAGGCTACATGGTTCTCATTTGGAGCTGGTCCTGTTTATATATCTCTGCTACTATTATAGAGCATTGGCTCCTCCTCCCCCCCTCCCACCGCCTCCCCCCCTCCCACCTCCCTCCATGCAGCCTCCCCCTCATGGTAACAGAAGCAGCTTCTGAGTTATGTGAATTGGTTTGAAGAAGGAAGACATGGAAAGGCCAGGGTTTTTCCTCTTAAGAAGTTGAAAGGTCATCATTCCAGCTATGGGCAGGCTTGAATCGAAGCTATTTCTAATCCTCTGCAAGGTCAAGGCAACACCAGTAGAAACCTACCAGCCTTCTAGGTGGCTGCACACTTACAAAATCCATTAGCACAAGGCCACGTTTTTCCACAAATGCCCTTGTGCATTTCCACATTGTAAATGGAGCTATGCTGAAAATATAATTATTTTTTCTTGCAGACATTTTCAGAATTTAAGTTGATGTTTTGGGGTTTCAGACGAAAGATCTAAAAGCAGAGATCAGATCAGTCGTGGAGGCCGCGATTATTCGTTTCAGTCTCTTACTACAGCTTCCATTTCAGTGGACAAATGGAAACATGTTTCTAGAATAAAACGATTTGTGTGTGGTGAAGAGATGAAGTTATTTCATGGTCCAGGTTTCATTCCTCTCTACCTCGTTGCTGTTGTACACTTGATGAATGTCTTCGTTCAGCATATTCACATGCAAGATCAAATGCTTTCAGTAGAAAATAAAGTAAGGTTTATTTGTCTTGCTTTTCAGTGGGGAAAAGCACCTTTAGAGTCTGGTCATTCTCTTTGTGATAACAGACCAGCAGGAGGGTTTTTGAGTACTTATCGCCCGCTAGGTAAATGTGCCCGTAGGTGAGAAAGTAGTTATTCCAGATCCACCAACCTCTGACCGCTGTAATTGGAAGAAAGCAGTGAAGTGATGTATTTCTGAGGGAGTCTTCTCATCTATCTTCACCTGGCAGATTAACTTGCTGTGTTTCCACCCAGTAGCCTGTCTTACTGTAACGACTCTATAATGAAGCTCATCAGGCCCTGCTTTGCCCTCGTTCTGAGGGTTAGGGGCCCCCCTGCTGAGGCAGAGAGGGGGGGCCGAGAGAGGGGGGGGCTGGGAGAGGGAGGCCGAGAGGGGGACGCTGAGAGAGGGGGCCCTCCTGCTGAGGCAGAGAGAAGGGGGCTGAGAGAGGGAGGCTGAGAGGGGAGCCAAAAGGGGGAGGCGGAGAGGGGGGGCTCAGAGGGGGGCGGAGAGAGGGGGACTAAGAGAGAGGATTAGGAGCAGGCGGCAGAGTTTACCAAGGGACACCAACCAGAAACCACAACACAGTATCGCTCTGACGTGCTCATCGTCCCACGATACCTGTTTCGCTCCAACGCTATGTGTCTCTCTGCTCACGCCGCAGTGCTCCTTCGAGTATGTCTCTCCCTCTGGCCCGGAGTGTCAGTATGGCGTCTCTCTCCCAGTCGGTCAGCTCCTCGTCGTCAGTGCTCCCCAGGTACCCCCAGTATCCTCCATGCGGCCTACCTGCCTCGTCATGACTTTTATCCTTCTATTCCCTCCATGTGGTACGATGTGTGCATCTCTCGTCCCGCAAGTGCGGTCCCGAGAGTAGTGTCCTGCGTGCCCGTGTCCTCAGTATGTCCAGTATGCTCTCATTCTCCCCAGTCAATCTTCTCATCTCCGTAGTCAGCTATAGCGCGTGCGTGTCCTCACTCAGTCTATCCCTCTCATGCTCCGTATATCATTTAATATACCTCTCTCTCTCTTGAAACAAACAGCCATTTACTGTTGAATGATAGGGAAAGTAGAGGGATTGGTCCAGTATTTAATGTCTCCAGACATTTTAACATCCCCTATTGCAGTAATGCTCTCTCTCCCCAGTATCCTCTTGCAATCTCCCCATGAGGTCATGTTGCTCGTTCTGTGTTCCTCGCAAAGTGTATCCTTGTCTCTCCCAGTAGTAGGTCAGTGATGCTCGTCCCTACTCCACTCGCTTCGAGTCAGCAAATGCCTCTCGAGCTCTCGATTGAGCATCCGCTTATGATTATCAGTGTCAGATGCTCGTAGCTTTGAAAGTGTTCCCACATAAGTCAGTACAAGTTCACCATGTTGTGTGGCTGCCTTATTCGAGTGATCACCTCCCCAGACTCGGCTCTCCTTACAACTCCTGTGTTTGTCAGAGTAATATCTATTGATGCGGTGTTGCGCGTCCAATACACTCACATATTAGCAGTCCCTAAAATCTGGCTATGACTTGGTGAACAAGATTAGCTGTGAAAACATCCATATTCTCTCATACAATCTAATACGAGCTAACGATGTTACCACAGCAAATCCACAAGTTGCAGGCATTTAGCAAACTAAGCAGCCTATAAAAGTGGGATGTTTTGGCTTAATGGAAAACAACATTCAATTGCCTTCCGAGCTCAAAAATGGGTTTGTTGTCCTTTGAGAGACCACATACTAAAACTATCAGGACTCATCTCAGCATTGCTGTTCTTATCAAATCTGAATGAAACAATTTATCTTGGGACAAAGGAATCAACTGAAATTCAACTGAAACCTTCAGGGAGGGGTGGTGGTGGTATGGAGGTCAATAGATGCCATTGAGAGATAAGCGTGTGTGTGGGGGTGTGTGTAAGATTCCACTTGCAATTTGCGCAGTGATGGCTCTCGAATAAGTCTCATTTTTGCAAATGTTTCATTGAGCATTGGATTTCCCACATAGTTTTTGTGTTGCGCAACAAAAATCTCCAGTTCAAACCGTGTGACTTGATGCACACTGACAAGGACATGCGCTTTTCGGTGGTCCAGGTATGTTTTACTTGTGTTGGTAGTTTTAGCAGAATAGCGGACGTTCAGTACTACTAAATATAGAGGGAGCCATTATACCGACTGTACATTCAGACTCCCATGACCGCTCATACACATTACAATAACGGGCTACATATTGCCCTAATATCTCAAATTCTAGTAATGAAGCACTTAAATTTACAGATTAGCCTGTGCAAGCAGTTTACATAGCCTGCATTCCCAGTGTGTGTGTGTGAACGACCACGGCTCACTTGTTAACTCTTCACGCGTCAGCGCGATCCCCTCGAGTGCACACACAACAATCCAGGACACACGACGAGGCGCTACGTCCTGACCCCAAGAAGCCAGCCCTGCTACCATGGCGATGTGCGAGCGAGGGGGGGGGGGACACGTCCACACTCCCAGCGAGCACACAGCATTGCGACAAATTGCACGATGCCTGCATGCTAAAGCAGAAGCACGCGCAGTGCAACCAATTACCAAGCACAGATCTCACGAGCACACCGCCCATCGCAGCTGGGGCGCGGTAGAAGAGTGGGCTGATTGATGTGTGTATATCGGAGGAGTGAGCATATCTGAGAAAGTAGGGGTGTCCTAGCAGGTGTGGCTGGGAGTGGCTAGAAATCGATGGCACCGCTCGTTCGATGCACGGTCTGGCGGCGCGCCCGTGTAGTCTTCCACTCGCTCGTGTCGCATCTGATTGTGGATGAATAGGGAACAGTACACGCGAGACCGTGCTTACTGACTAGAGGGAGAAAACGAACAGATGGTCCACTTGTCTGCTAGGAGCACGCTGGACAGGCGCGTTTACAGAGAGATTCATCTCCCGGACATCAAAGGGAAAAGGTACAAGGAAGATCTTCCGGCATCTATGCACTATCAGTAGGACCATTGTGAAGCTGAACAATATGTAGCCCCTGAATAGCTACGTAACACGTCACTGCAGCAAACGTTCAACAAAAGAACAGAGACTTCACTGAGGTCTGGTGAAAGGGAGATAAGACTAAAGGCCTCGCCTGCCAATGGAAGAGGATTTGACTATTTTGCATCATTGTGCCTGCTCACCTGCAGGCTGAATCATTGGACCTGCTCACCTGCAGACTGAATCATTGGGCCTGCTCACCTGCAGACTGAATCATTGGACCTGCTCACCTGCAGACTGAATCATTAGGCCTGCTCACCTGGCAGGCTAGGCAGGTAGCAGCTTGCTACAAAATCAAGGTTAAGGTCACGCTGGCCGAGAAACAAAATGAAACGCGGAGCTGGAAAGCAGTTTGTGTGTTTACCTGCGCCCAGTGGTTCTTGAAAACAATCATGCAGGTCTCAGGGTCCACTCCTTTCAGGACTAGAGACTGTCCCGCCCGGTTTCCGTTGACAACCATGGAGGCCATCGTTATGCTGATGCTTTCGTCCGGGCGGATTAAAGCATTTTGGTGTGCTGCGTGTGATGGGGGGTGTGTGGAACACGAATGTGTGCGTTGCGTCTCTCACGTCGACTGTGTGGTGGCGATTCGCTGCCTCGTGGAGGTTGACAGAGCGCGGGATCTGTGTGTGTGTGTGGGTAGCGTGGCGGTGTGTACGCGTGTGTGGTGGGCTGCAGGCTGTGTGACGCTGTGTGTACGTGTGTGTGGTGTGTGTGCGTGTGTGTACGTGTGTGTGGTGTGTGTGCGTGTGTGAGCAGGTTCAGGACCGGGCCATCCGCTGCATCCAGAAGAACATCCAGAAGAGTCGGGGGGTGAAGGGTTGGCCCTGGTGGAAACTGTTCACTACAGTTAGACCCCTCGTTCAGGTCCAGATGACCGAAGAACAGCTCAGAGACAAGGACGTAAGGAGCTGTCTGCCTGCCTGTCTATCCATCTATCTCTCCAGCTGTCTGTCTGCCTGTCTGTCTGTCTGCCTGTCTATCCATCTGTCTCTCCCTCTCTCTCCATCTGTCTACCATCCTATCTATCATCCTGTCTATCTGCCTGTCTATCCATCCATCTCTCCCTCTCTCTCTCTCCATCTATCTATCCTTCTGTCTGTCTATCATCCTGTCTGCCTGTATGTCTGTCTGTCTGTCTGTCTGAGCAGCAGCCTGCCCAGCAGGCCTGGATGCCTGCTTAGACCAGCTGTCTGCTAGCAGTCTCCTCAGCTGAGACTGTGTGAGGCTAGGATCTGCCTGCCACCCCCGTCCTGCCTCGTCTCCATGTTGCGTAACACGCTGCGTGGTCTGTTGTTCAGAGTGCCTTTCCTGCAGCTCTTCATGTCCGCGTTCCTGTCGTGTGTTTGGGATGGGCTGGAAGCTGTGGGCAGGCGTGGTGGTGTGGCTGACCTCCCTGGGGCTGTGGGCAGGACTCGGAGGCTACCTGTTCCTGCTGCTCTCTCTGGGCTGTCTGACTGGTGTGGCCTCCTCTCTCCTCCAGGAGGAGATACTGCTGCTCCGAGGGAAGCTGGAGAAGGTGGAGAAGGAGAGGAACGAGCTGCGGCAGAACGGCGAGCGTCAGGAGAGCAGGGTGAGTTCCCTGGCGAGGGGAGGAGCCTGGTCAGAGGGGAGGGGCTTGTTCAGAGCGGAGGGGCCTGTTCAGAGGGTACCCTGACGTGTGTGTGTGTGTGTGTGAGAGCAGATCTCAGAGTTGTTGGTTGAGCTGGCCGATGAGAGGAACACAGGAGAGGCAGCCTCCCAGCTGCTGGAGTCAGAGACGTCAGAGAGACTTCGACTGGAGAAAGACATGAAAGAGACGCAGGTACAACACGTTCATGCATGCATGCATGCATGCACTCACCAGAGACACAAAGACACTTACATACAGTATGTACAAAGAGACAGTGTGTGTGTGTGTGTGTGTGTGTTTAGACTAAGTTGGAAGCTGTGAAGAAGGAACTGGGCTGTATGGAGATGGAGGTGATGGAGGCTCGTCTGATCAGGACAGCAGAGCTCAATGGAGAGATGGACGAGGATGACTCAGGTGAACCCTGACCTCCTGACCTCCACCCTCCTGACCTCCACCCTCCTGACCTCCTGACCTCCTGACCTCCACCCTTCTGACCTCCACCCTCCTGACCTCCTGACCTCCCCCCTCCTGACCTCCTGACCTCCACCTCCCTCAGGGTCATTGTACTTGATGAAGACCATTTTGGTTGAAATGCTGACTAACCTTATAGCCTGGAGATTTCTTATTATTGGGTGTGTCCAGCTTTCTGCAGTTTAAGCACTGGATAATTGAGAACTTTATTTTAAAAACCTTCCTTCCTTCGGGAGTCTTTAAGAGCTCTCCTGGTACTACCCAAAGCTTTAGGTTTTGATGAAAAAAGTTTGTTTGAAGGAAGTTTCCAGATCAGCTGGCATCTCGTCTAGACTCCAGCAGATCTTCCAGTGTTGCGGCTGATTCCAGCCTTAGCCGCCCAAAGCTGGTTCCTCCATGCAGGCAGACAGTCCTGGATTAAAGGCTCTGTCATCCCAAATGTCATTTGATTCCCCCTCTCCTCCCCCCACCCCATCCCCCCTGCCCCCACCCCCCCCCCCCCCCCCACTCCAGGTGGGGAGTGGCGTATGAAGTATGACAGGGCGATCCGAGAGATTGAGTTCACCAAGAAGAGACTCCAACAGGAGTCCGAGGACAAGCTGGAGACAGAGCAACAGGCCAAGAGACACCTGGAGAGAAGGGTGAGGAGGGGGAGAGGAGAGGAGGGGGAGAGGAGAGGATGGGTAACACATCTTATCAATTGCCACTGGTTGCTGTCAAACTTTTAGTAAACTGTGTGCATGCGTGTGTGTGTGCGTGTGTGTGTGTATGAGTGCATGTGTGTGTGCGTGTGCGTGTGCGTGTGTGTGTGTATGAGTGCGTGTGCGTGTGCGTGTGTGTGCGTGTGTGTGTCTGGCAGCTGGCGGAGCTGCAAGCTGACAGTGAGGAGCTCCAGAGGAGTGTTGCACAGGTGAAGAAGAAGAGTCAGAGGATGACAGCAGAGCTGCAGGACACCAAGCTGCACCTGGAGGAACAGCAGAGACGCAACCACGAGCTGGAGAAGAAACAGAGGAGGTACTCACACCTGCATACACCTGGACACGCACACCTGGACACCTGGACACACACACCTGGAGACACACACACCTGGAGACACACACACCTGGAGACACACGCACCTGGAGACACACACTGGCTGGAGACACACACCTGGAGAGACACACACCTGGAGACACACACACACCTGGAGACACACACACCTGCAGACACACACCGGCTGGAGAGACACTCACCTGGAGATACACCTGGAGACATGCGCACCTGGAGACACTCACACCTGCACACACCTAGACACACACACCTGGAGACACACCTGGAGACACACACACACCTGCACACACCTAGACACACACCCCTTGAGACGCACACACCTGGATACACCTGCACACACACCCCTGTACACACACACCTGGACACAGGGTGATGAGGTCAACTGCTCTGGAGAATAGGAGAGCTAGAGCCAGAAGCTGCATTAGGAGGTAGTGAGTCACACTAGCAGCACTTGACAAGCGATAGCTGTAGCAGAATGGGATCCCTCCCCTGAGGCTAATTGAAGATGCTCTGCTGGAGTAATGATTTTCAGCTGTGCAAATGCTGGAGATGCGCCTCTTGGCAGAAGAGAATTACAGGAGGCTGACAGAACACTCTAGAATGCAACTTACTGTTGCTGCCTCAGACAGTTACAAACAGCAGCAATGCTCTCAAGATCGAGATGCAATCACGCTTTGCAAAGAACAGCCAACTGGTAACATTTAAAGCTGAGTGCAGCTCAGATGATGTGAAAACACTGGCCCCTGCAGTAACAGACCTCCTGCAGTAACAGACCTCCTGTAGTAACAGACCTCCTGTATTAACAGACCTCCTGTAGTAACAGACCTCCTGTAGTAACAGACCTCCTGTAGTAACAGACCTCTTGTAGTAACAGACATCCTGCAGTAACAGACCTCCTATAGTAACAGACCTCCTATAGTAACAGACCTCCTGCAGTAACAGACCTCCTGCATTAACAGACCTCCTGCAGTAACAGACCTCCTGCAGTAACAGACCTCCTGTATTAACAGACCTCTTGTAGTAACAGACATCCACCAGTAACAGACCTCCTATAGTAACAGACCTCCTGCAGTAACAAACCTCCTGTATTAACAGACCTCCTGCAGTAACAGACCTCCTGCAGTAACAGACCTCCTGTAGTAACAGACCTCCTGCAGTAACAGACCTCCTGTAGTAACAGACCTGATGGGAGGGTGAAGTAACCATCTAAATGATTTACCTTCAGACAAAAACACTTTGACTTTCAATAATGAATTTGCTTTAAAGGGCACCAGAACGCCAGTCCTACTGTTGTGTATCAAAACGTTTCTGGACTATTCCTCAAACTCCAAGCCTCACAGAATGACCACACCGGCCTGCCCTTGACCTCTGACCCTGGTTGGTTGTGTGTGCCAGGTTTGACATGGAGCAGAGCCAGATGCAGGAGGAGGTGCAGAGAGAAAGGACCCTGAGAGAGAAGCTGGCCAGAGAGAAGGACATGATGACCGGAGAGATCTTCAGTCTCAGGCAGCAGCTGCAGGTAGGGAGCACGCGTACGCACACACGCACGCACGCACGCACGCACACACACACACACTCACACACACACGTGTGAACACTGATACACACACAGAAATGGTCAGTGTGTCTCAGATGATGGATGACAGGGTTGAAATCGTGTTCCTGTTGTCCCCCATCACCTCTGTTCTGCCATTCTGCTCCATGGACATGAGAGATGCATGACTGTCTGTATTTCCCCTCTCTCTCTCTCTCTTTCTCTTTCTCTGTATCTTTATTTATCTGTTCGGTTCTCTTGGTCTGTATTCCTGTATCTCCTCACTCTTTCTCCCCTCTCATATCTCCTCTCTCCTCCATCTCGCCTCCAGGATAAGGAAGTGGACCTGAGTACAGCCAGCCTGAAGGTGGAGCAGCTGGAGGCGGAGCTACAGGACCTTTCCTCCCACGAGTCCAAGGAGGAGGCATCGCTGTCTAAACTCCGCAAGCAGCAGCGTGACCTGGAGGCCAAGGTCAAGGACCAGGAGGAGGAGCTGGATGAACAGGCTGGAACCATCCAGATCCTGGAGCAGGTAGGAAACACGCAGACACTGGAGGAACTAGAAAACACAGAGGTACAGGAGAAGTTAGAAAACAGAGACGTACAGGAACAGGTGTCAGGGGAGACTGAGGACCTGTGTGTGCGTGTGCGTGCGTGCATGTGCGTGTGTGTGTGCGTGTGTGTGTGTGTATAACAGGCCAAATTGAGGCTGGAGATGGAGATGGAGAGGATCCGACAGAGCCACTGCAAAGAGCTGGAGAGTAAGGACGAGGAGGTGGAGGACTTCAGGCAGTCCTGCAGTAAGAAGGTAGGCTGCTTCCACAGCTGGATCACTGCAGCTGACCACGTGGCACATGACAGTGTTCAGGATCCTTGTCTGGTACACATCGTTAGATAAGCACAGAGCTGCTGTCACACCGCCGATCAGCTGCTGTCACAGCGCCGATCAGCTGCTGTCACACCGCCGATCAGCCTGTCATCTTCATGTGTTCATGTCCGGAGTGTCTGGATGCTTCATGCTGATGCAGAGCTGCTACACCTCTCTGGCACAACTACCAGAGGAGCCATTTGGCTTGATGGATAGGGGTGTCCATCTGTCCTGATCTTACTCTGTATGTGTCTATCTGTCCTGATCTTACTCTGTATGTGTCCATCTGTGCTGATTCTCTACTTGTGTGTGTGTGTCCATCTGTCCTGATCCTACTCTGTGTGTGTCCATCTGTCCTGATCCTACTCTGCATGTGTGTCCATCTGTCCTGATCCTACTCTGCATGTGTCCATCTGTCCTGATCCTACTCTGTGTGTGTGTGTGTCCATCTGTCCTGATCCTACTCTGTGTGTGTCCATCTGTCCTGATCCTACTCTGTGTGTGTGTGTGTGTGTCCTGATCCTACTCTGCATGTGTCCATCTGTCCTGATCCTACTCATGTCAGGTGTGGTGTCCATACTGTCCTGATCCTACTCAGGCTGGCATGCTGTGTCCGCATCTGTCCCTGATCCTACCTGTATGTGTGTCATCTGCCTGGATCCTAACTCTGCATGTGTGCCATCTGTCTCTGATTGCCTACTCTGCGTGCTGTCATCTGCGGCTGATCGCCTACTCTGCATGTGTCCATTCTGTCTGAGTCCTATCTGCATCTGTGTTCCCATTCTGTCCTGATCCGACCCTCTGTGTGTGTGTCCATCTGTCCTGATCCTACTCTCGTTGGCATGTGTCATGCTGCCCTGATCCTAACTCTGCATGTGTCCATGCTGTCCCTGATCCTAACTCTGCATGTGTGTCCATCTGTCCTGATCCTACTCTGTGTGTGTGTCCATCTGTCCTGATCCTACTCTGCATGTTCTTGCTGTCCTGATGGCCTACTCTGCATGTGTGTCATGCTGTCCTGATCCTACTTGCTGCATGTGTGTCATTGCGTGTCCTGATCCTAGGGCTCTCGTTATGGTCGTGTCCATGCTGGCCCTGATCCTAACTGTGTGTGTCTATCTGTCCTGATCCTACTCTGTGTGTGTCCATCTGTCCTGATCCTACTCTGTGCATGTCCTGTGTTCCCATATGTCCGTGGATCTACTTCTGTGCGTGTGTCAGTCTGTCGCTGATCCTACTCTGGCATGTGTCCTATCTTGTCCTGATCCTACTCTGTAGTGTGATCATCTGTCCTGTATACCTACTGTGGATGTGTGTCCATGTCTGTTCCTGAATCCTACTTGCAGATGTGTGTCCATCTGTCCTGATCCTACTCTGCATGTGTCCATCTGTCCTGATCCTTCTCTGTGTGTGTGTGTGTGTCCTGATCCTACTCTGCATGTGTGTCCATACTGTCTCTGACCCGGACTCTGGATGTGTCTTATCTTGTCCTGATCCTACTCTGCATGTGTCCATCTGTCCTGATCCTACTCTGTGTGTGTCCATCTGTCCTGATCCTACTCTGTGTGTGTCCATCTGTCCTGATCCTACTCTGCATGTGTGTCCATCTGTCCTGATCCTACTCTGCATGTGTGTCCATCTGTCCTGATCCTACTCTGCATGTGGTGTCGCATCTGTCTGATCCCTATCTCTGCATGTGTTGTCTATCTGTCCTGAATCCTTCTCTGCATGTGTGTCCATCTGTCCTGATCCTACTCTACATGTGTGTCTGTTCCATCTGCTCTCCTGATCCTAGTCTGTGTGGCCATCTTCCTGGATCTCTACTCTGGCATGTGTCCATTCTCTGTCTGATCCTACTCTTCTGTGTGTGGCTCATCTGTCCTGGCTATCCTACTCTGCATGTGGTGTCCTGTTAAGGGCTCAAACAGCTGGAGCAGCAGCTGGAGGAGGAATATGACGACAAACAGAAAGTTCTCAGAGAGAAGAGAGACCTAGAGGCTCGACTGCTCAGCACCCAGGACCAGGTACGCCCCATCTGGTTCTGTCTGTGTTATGTTCCATCTGGTCCTGCCTGACTGTGCTCTATTCCATCTTGATCTGTATGACTGTGTTATGTTCCTGATGGTTCTGTCTGACTGTGACGTGTTCTAGGTGGTTCTCACTGACTGTGTAGTGTTCCAGATGGTTCTGTCAGTGTTGTGTTCTAGGTGGTTCTCACTGACTGTGTAGTGTTCTAGGTGGTTCTCACTGACTGTGTTGTGTTCTAGGTGGTTCTCACTGACTGTGTTGTGTTCTAGTGGGTTCTCACTGACTGTGTTGTGTTCCAGGTGGGCCAGAGGGATGTGGAGACAGAGAAGAAGCTGAGGAAAGATCTGAAGAGGACTAAGGTGCTGCTGGCTGATGCTCAGATCATGCTGGATCATTTGAAGAACAACGCCCCCAGCAAGAGAGAGATCGCCCAGCTAAAGAACCAGGTGCACCCTCTCATTCCTCCTTCATCCTCTCATCCCTCCTCCATCCCCTCTCATTCCTCCGGGCATTCTTTCATCGCCTCTTCATCCCCTCTCAAATGGCCCCCCCATCCTCTCATCCCTCCCCCATCCTCTCTCCTGGTTCTCCTTCATCTCTCATTCCCTCCTCCACCTCTTCATCGCCTCCTCCACCTGCATCTCCTTCCTCCATCCCCTCTCATTCCTCCTCCATCCTCTAAACCCATCCTCTCTTCTCTCTTCCAGTCTCACCTCTCCTTTTCCTTCTCCTCCACCCTCCCCACTCAGGAAAGTTTGGGAATTATCTTTGACCCTGACCTAACGATCCTTTTTCCTGACTCTCCTCGGGCGCTCCTCCTCCCTGCCTCCTGGGTCTTCCTGCCACCCATCCTCCTCCTCCCCTTCCTCCACCCCCTCCCTCCTCCCCTTTCCTGCCACCCCTGGGCTCCTCCCCGTAGCTGGAGGAGTGCAGCAGTGGTCACGTGTGTCAGCTGGGTGAATGGCCCGCGCAACGTGGCAATGGAGATGGGAGGATAGAAGACCTGCACATCCAGATGGAGGACGCCGTGAAGGTCAAGATATCTGTGAGTCTGAGGGGATGGATGGAGGGAGAGAACAGAGGGGAGAGGGAGAGGGAGAGAACAGAGGGGAGAGAGGGAGAGAACAGAGGGGAGAGGGAGAGAGGGAGAGAACAGAGGGGAGAGAGGGAGAGAGGGAGAGAACAGCATGGAAGAGAGGGAGAGAGAGCTAGAGAGGGAGAGAACAGAGGGGAGAGGGAGAGAGGGAGAGATCAAGAGGGGTAGAAGAGGGAGAGGGGAGAGAACGGATGAGGTGGAGAGGGAGGGGAGGAGGGGGTGAGGGAGATGAGGGAGAGAGGGACAGAGGGAGAGGGAGAGAGAACAGATGGGAGAGTAGGGAGAGGAGGGGAGAGAACAGGAGGGGAGAGGGATGAGAGGAGGGAGAGGGAGAAACAGAGGGGATGAGGGAGAGAGGAGAGAGGGAGGAGAGGGAGAGATGACAGAGGGAGATGGGAGCTGGAGGGAGAGAACGGGGGAGAGAGGGGGAGAGAACAGAGGGGAGATGGGAGAGAGGAGAGAGGGAGAGAGGGAGAGAACAGAGGGGAGATAGGGAGAGAGAACATGGAGGGAAGAGAGGGGAGAAAGAGGAGAGAGAACAGAATGGGGAGAGAGGGAGATGGAGGGAGTTGGGGAATTGGAAAAAGACGGGTGAAGATGACGAAAGAGGCTGGATTCTCGGGGCCGTTAGTCTTCCTTGACTGGGCCCACTCGTGGTGCGGGTGGGGGCGTAAAACAAAGTTGTGCTGAGCTGCATTTATAAAAGTTTCTATCTTGAAAGGTAACCACAGTGACTGAGGGATCCTAAACCACAAGCCAGTCTCATTACTGAAGTGTTCATTTAGTTAGAGCTGTGCAGAGTAATTATGTACAGCCAGCTTGTTTACTCAGCAGGGTTACAGTAAGACTGTACACCTTGTCTTGTTGAGAGACATCGTTCTAGACGGTGACATCTTTACTGAGGGCAGGAACAGGAAGAACAAGATTTATACAGTGTGTGTTTATACAGTGTGTGTGTGTGGGGGGGGTGGGGGTGGGTGCAGTCGCTGAATGTTTTTTTTGTTTGTGTGTGTGTGTTTATATAGTGTGTGTGTTATACGTGTGTGTTTATAGTGTGTGTTACTTACCAGTGTGTGTTTATATAGTGGTGTGTTTTTATATATGTGTTGTGGTTTATACAGTGTGGTGTTATAGAGTGTGTGTTTATAGAGTGTGTGTTTATACAGTGTGTGTTTATATAGTGTGTGTTTATATAGTGTGTGTTTATACAGTGTGTGTGTGTTTATATAGTGTGTGTGTTTCTTAGGGCAAGTGTGTGTGCTTATAGATGTGTGTGTTTATACAGTGTGTGTTTATATAGTGTGTGTTTATACAGTGTGCGTGTGTGTATAAGAGTGTGTATAGGAGTGTGTGAGTGTTATAGGGAGTGTGGTTGGTTATAGAGTGGTGGTGCTTTATTCCAGTGTGTGTCAGGTTATGCTCTGGACACACAACGGTGTCCTTCTCACCATTGACACACACACCAGCACTCAACACATACCTGTTCGGCTTCTACACACACACACACATATCTGTCACTTCATGTCCTAGCACAACACAGCACTCCACACACATACTGTCTTCTACACACATACACACATACGTGCACACACAAACACACAAACAAAAACACAAACACAAATGTACTCCACCGACAATTACACACACACACACACATACTGTCCTTCTACACCTACACCAGCACTCACACACATACTGTCCTTTGCTAACACACACACAACACACACGCAACACAACACAACACAACAACAAACTCGAGCACTCACATCACAAATACTGTCTTGCTACTCACACACACACCACACACACAGCACCCAGTCATCACAACTACATGACTGTCCCTTCTACACACACAATCACAACACACACGGAGCCCTCACACTACATACTGTCTTCTTTCTACACACACACACATACCACACGCACACATCGTCACAACACACCACACTCCACACATCATACTGTCCTTGTGCACACACAGAGCAACACACAGCTCTGGGCATCACACTACACCAGCACTGCACTACACATGACTGTACTCTTCTCTACACACACACACAGTCACATCCTACCACTACACATCCAGCTAACTTTTCACACACACGCACTCTGTCCCTACACACAGACACAACACAGCATCACACACAGCACCAGACACACAGTTACTGTCCCTTTTACAAACATACTTGTCTCACACACACACACCACTACACCACTACACACACACACACACACACACCATCGACTACACCAGCACTCCACACACATACTGTTCCTTCTTACACACACACACACACACCATCACATTCACACATAGTGTCCTTCTGACACACACACACACACACACATCACACTCAGACACACACACACATACGTCCTTCTAACACACATACACACACAGCACAAAAAACACACACACGCACAAAAAACACACACAAACACAAAAAAAACACAAAAAAAAACACACACACACACGGCAGGCATCACACACACACACGAACACACCAGCATCAACACCAGACTCATACACCTCTTACATGTCCACACATACTAAATGTCTCCCCCCTCCCCCCAAGTTTGGGAAAAAATAAGTAATATTTGTGTAAAGGTGTGTTGTGGTGTCTACTATACTGTGACAGCCTCTAGTGTGTTCTGATCCACTCTGTCTTAGACTTCTCTCTCCTTCCCTCTCTCTTCTGTCTCTTCGAAACAAAGTTTGGAAAGGTTTAGAAAAATATGATCCAAAAAAGGTTTAGAAAAAAAAGTCCCTGTGTGGGTAAGGAGTGTGTGTGTGTGAGAGAGAGTTTGTGTGTGTGATAGATGAGAGGGTGTGTGTGTGGAGACAGAGAGATAGTGTGTGTGTGTTGTGAGAGGGTGTGTGTGTCGGTGTGTGTGTGCGTGAGACAGAGAGTGTGTGTGTGTGGTGAGAGACAGAGAGAGTCGTAGTTGTGTTGTGAGTGAGACAGAGGAGTGTGTTTGTGTGTGAGACAGAGAGAGACTCTCAGGTCTGTAGGGAGGCTGGACTCACCTCTGGGCTCGGGTGCTGGCTGCTAATTGGTGCGTTTATGACTATGAAAGGTCTCAGAAATGTTTCCAGTTAGTAGAGGTGTGGATGTGCTGCCAGGCGTTCTGCTCTCTCTCTCTCTCTCTCTCCCTCTTTCTCTGTCTGCTCTCTCTTCTCTCGTCTCGCTCGCTCTCTCTTCTCTCTCGCTCTGCTGTGCATGGTACGCTCTTCTCTCTCTGTCTCTTCTCTTCTTCTTCTCTCTCTCATCTCTCGTCGGCTCTCTCTTCTCTCTCTCTCTCTTCTCCTCTCTCTCTCTCTCTCTCTCTATCTTTCCTCTTCTGTCTCTGTCCTCTGCTCTGTCCTGTCCTTTCTCTCTCTCTCCCCCTTCCGCTCCCTCCTCCCTCCCCCCCTCTTTTCTCTGTCTCGTCTTCTCTCGTCTGTCTCTTACCCTTTCTCTATCTCTCCCTCTCTCTCTCTCTCTGGTTCTGCCTCTCTGTCTCTGGTTCTGCCTTTCTGTCTCTGGTTCTGCCTTTCTGTCTCTGGTTCTGCTTCTCTGTCTGTGTTTCTTCCCTCTTCCACACACACACCACACACACCACCACACACAGAAGTCTGAATGAGCCTTCAGATCTGACAGTGTGGTTCCTGCAGTGGCCTTCTGGCAGATAGCAGAGCTCTGATGGCCCAAACAGCGGATGACCATCATAACCATCGATTACTGTCTCTGGCCTGCAAAACAACCTTCTATAACACGCTGTCCTCTCTCGTCCTCCCAGCTGGAGGAGCAGGTGAGCAGGCTGCAGAGGGAGAAGAACGATCTCCAGTCTCGTATGGAGGAGGACCAGGAGGACCTGAACGAGCTCATGAAGAAGCACAAGGCTGCCGTCTCCCAGGTAACGCTGTCCTCCTGCCGTTTCCAAGGTAACGCTGTCCTCCTGCCGTCTCCAAGGTAACGCTGTCCTCTTGGCTCAGTGTGGACCGGGCCTTAATAACGTCCGATCAGCACAGTGTCACGCCTGCTATCTCCAGGCTAGCCCCTTCTTGACTCTAACCAGCTGCCTCTATCCTGCTGCCTCTATCCTGCTGCCTCTATCCTGCTGCCTCTATCCTGCTGCCTCTAACATGCTGCCTCTAACATGCTGCCTCTAACATGCTGCCTCTATCCTGCTGCCTCTATCCTGCTGACTCTATCCTGCTGCCCCTATCCTGCTGCCTCTATCCTGCTGCCTCTATCCTGCTGACTCTAACCTGCTGCCTCTATCCTGCTGCCTCTATCCTGCTGACTCTAACATGCTGCCTCTAACATGCTGCCTCTATCCTGCTGCCTCTAACATGCTGCCCCTATCCTGCTGCCTCTATCCTGCTGCCTCTAACATGCTGCCTCTATCCTGCTGCCTCTAACATGCTGCCTCTAACATGCTGCCTCTATCCTGCTGCCTCTATCCTGCTGCCTCTAACATGCTGCCTCTATCCTGCTGACTCTAACATGCTGCCTCTATCCTGCTGCCTCTATCCTGCTGCCTCTATCCTGCTGCCTCTAACCAGCTGCCTCTATCCTGCTGACTCTATCCTGCTGCCTCTAACCAGCTGCCTCTAACATGCTGCCTCTATCCTGCCGCCTCCAGACCCACAACAGGAAGCCTCTTAGAGTCAGGACCTCTGACATGACACAGATCACACTACAGATCGTTCTCTCTCTCCATCTCTCCTCTCTCCTTTTCTCTCCTTCCTCTTTCCTCTCTCCTTCCTCTCTCCTCTCTCCTTTTCTCTCCTTCCTCTCTCCTCTTCTCTCCTTCCTCTTTCCTCTCTCCTTCTCTCCTTCCTCTTTTCTCTCCCTGTTTCTCTCCTCGGTTTAGCGTGACACAATGTGGGCGCCAGCATTCATGCTTTCTTTTTACAGAACAGTTTTTCTGTGCACGTGTGGGTGGCGTGTTTCAGAGATGTGGAGATAATCGGGGCTAAATGATGTGCAGTTTCACGCCCCTGTTCAGGGGAACAGACTGTTCCACTGCTGATCCAGTTAACCACAGGACACGGGGACACATTACCTCAGCTTGTTTTGGGACCCTGTCACATTTAGTTGATATCTTAAATACGCATGTAGCACACACAACATACACAACATACACACCTACTGACTGCTCTCTGTGTGGTGTGTGTGTGTCTGTGTCTGTGTGTGTGTGTCTGTGTCTGTGTGTGGTGTGTGTGTGTGTGTATCCAGTCTACCAGGGATCTGAGCCAGATCAGTGATCTTCAGGCCCAGCTGGAGGAAGCTCAGAAAGACAAGCAGGAGGTCCTGGACAAGGTACACACAGCCCCCCCCCCTTTCTCTCTCTCTTTGTCTCTGTCTTTATCTCTCTCTTTGTCTCGCTCTCTCTCTCTCTCTCTCTCTCTCTCTCTCTATGTCTGTCTCTATGTCTGTCT
>BROE01000019.1:11746207-11767224 GCA_036571765.1 Plecoglossus altivelis
TGTTTCTCACATTGTTCTTTCCTCTTGTTCTTCTGTTCTGTTGTGTTTCCTCGTCACCAGTTTGCAAGACATGGTGACAAAGTATCAGAAGAGGAATAACAAAACGTGAGAGGACAGATCCACCTTCCATCTCTCGTTCTTTCCCTCCGTTTGTGTCTCCATCCTCCCTTGAGAGAGGGAATGATGCAGCTAAGAGGCCTGTCTGCCTGCAGTCAGGTTGACCGTCAGAACCACACACAGATCAACCAGATCCTAGAGCGGCTCTGAGTGTCCGAGCGCTAGTCTGTAAACTTGAGTGTTCAACTGACGCTTTCTGACAAGGCTGGTAAACGCTGCATCATCATCCTCTCTGATGGTGACATCATCATTACGCTCATTCCAACCCTGAGCATGCTTCCTGTTGGCATGACAACGCATGACGCTGTTGACACTGTAACAGCCTCCATTGTTTGGTGGTGCCCATCGTCATGTCTGTGTGTGTGAATCTGAGCTGTCTCCGGTCGTACGCCTGTGCTTCTGTTGGCTGCTCCACTCGTTTACCTGTTAGGGTTTGACATACAGGTGCTGAATCTGCAGCTTTTTGAGAGCGGGTTATTGAAGGTGTCAGCTGGGAGAAGATCCAGGACGAGACCACTGTCTCTCTCTCTGTCTGTCTGTCTCTCTCTCTGTCGGTCTGTCTCTCTCTCTGTCTGTCTCTCTCTCTCTGTCTGTCTCTCTGTCTGTCTCTCTGTCAGTCTTTCTCTCTGTCAGTCTTTCTCTCTGTCTCTCTCTCTGTCTGTCTCTCTCTCTCTCTCTCTCTGTCTGTCTCTCTGTCGCTCTCTCTCTGTCTCTGTCTGTCTGTCTGTCTGTCTCTCTCTCTCTCTGTCTCTCTCTCTGTGTGTCTCTCTGTCTGTCTGTCTGTCTGTCTGTCTCTCTGTCTGTCTACCTTTCTCTCCCTCCCTCTCTGTCTCTCACTGACTGTCTTTGTCTCTCTGTGTCTTTTTCCCTCTCTCTCTGTCTCTGTCTGTCTCTCCCTCCTCTCTCTCTCTCTCTCTCTCTCTCTCTCTCTGTCTCTCTCTCTGTCTGTGTGTCGACATCATGCAGGCACCCACTTTGTGATGCCGGAGAGTGAGAAGTGAATCACCATGGTTACTTAGGAGCAAATTAGTTCTGTCTTTGATCTTGATGTAATAGCAGGGAGATAAACAATAATGGAAGAATTGATTTCTCACTGAATTGTGAAGTGAATGTTCCGCAGTCAGCCCCCACCCCCCTCTTTGATCTTTATTTGTAGTAATAAGACCAATTTTAAAGTGACAAAGTCAGGAGGTTTTCTCTGAAGGGAGGAGGAAAGGAAATGTTGATGCCCTTTTTTTCTGGGGGACGGAGGGACGGAACAGAAATAGCAGGACTGTGGTTTATGTTTCAATCTTCTGAGCAACATTCTGCCGCACATGTTGGTCTGCATGACGTCTGTAAAGTGTTTCAGATACACACAGAGGCAGATTAATGTGTTTCAGATACACACAGAGGCAGATCCAAGTGTTTCAGATACACACAGAGGCAGATCCAAGTGTTTCAGATACACACAGAGGCAGATTCAAGTGTTTCTACACACAGGAGGCAGAACAGACACAGAGTCAGATACACACAGAGGCAGATCCAAGTGTTTCAGATACACACAGAGGCAGATTCAAGTGTTTCAGATACACACAGGAGGCAGAAGTGTTTTCACACACATCAATACACACAGGGGCCAAGTGTTTCAGATATCTTCACAGGGGCAGATTCAAGTGTTTCAGAAGATACACACAGGGCAGATCCAAGTGTTTCAGATACACACAGGGGCAATCCAAGTGTTTCAGATACACACAGAGGGATCCAAGTGTTTCAGATACACAGAGGCAGATTCAAGTGTTTCAGATACAACCAGGGCAGATTCAAGTGTTTCAGATACACACAGAGGCCAGAGTGTTTCAGATAACACAGGGCAGATCCAAGTGTTTCAGATACACACAGAGGCAAGAGTGTTCAGATACAGACAGGGCAAGTGTTTCAGATACACACAGGCAGGTGTTTCAGACTCCAAGTCAGATACACAGAGGCAGATACACAAAGATCCAAGGTTTCAGATACACACAGAGGCAGATTCAAGTGTTTCAGATACACACAGAGGCAGATTCAAGTGTTTCAGATACACACAGAGGCAGATCCAAGTGTTTCAGATACACACAGAGGCAGATCCAAGTGTTTCAGATACACACAGAGGCAGATTCAAGTGTTTCAGATACACACAGAGGCAGATCCAAGTGTTTCAGAGTCGCCGGACATACGAGCCAGTGTGCCAGGGAGGCAGAGGTAGAACTAGAGAGAGAGGCAGAGGTAGAACTAGAGAGAGAGGCAGAGGTAGAACTAGAGAGAGAGGCAGAGAGGTAGAACTAGAGAGAGAGGCAGATAGGTAGACTTAGAGAGGCAGAGGCAGAGGTAGAACTAGAGAGGCAGAGGCAGAGAGGTAGAACTAGAGAGGCAGAGAGGTAGAGAGGTAGAGGCAGAGAGTTGGAGAGGCAGAGAGTTGGAGAGGCAGAGAGTTGGAGAGGCAGAGAGGCAGAGAGGTAGAGGCAGAGAGGTAGAGGTGTAGAGGCAGAGAGGTAGAGGCAGAGAGGTAGAGGCAGAGAGGTAGAGGCAGAGAGGTAGAGGTAGAGAGGTAGAGGCAGAGAGGTAGACAGGATGCTCTCTGCTCTGTCTCTGCTGAGCACAGGACAGGACAGACGTGATGTCACACTATTTTGCTGAACACGTTTAGGATTTTGAATTTGTGTTTAAAAGCCTTAAAAAACATACTGATAAAGAGACTACTATATTATAGGTGTGGTGGCTGTAGTGAGAGTTTGAAGAGCATGTATAGCAAACGCAGGGTTTTAGGAAACACAGGTGGTAAGACTGTTTGTGCTGCTTTTCTGTCTGTCTGTGTCTGACTCACACTGTTCACAACACCATCCTGTCTGTTGGCCAGCCATGCATTGGATGTTTAAACTGGGATCGTGTTCCACTTCGTCACGCCTAACAGCCACAGAGACACTGCTCAGCTGTCTCCTGCCTGTCTCACATCATCACACCTGCCTGTCTCACATCATCACACCTGTCTGTCTCACATCATCACACCTGTCTCCCTTGTCTCCCCCCAGCGGAGACCACTCGGACACCGATTCGGAGGTAGAAGACCGCGTGGACGGGGTGAAGTCCTGGTTGTCCAGGAACAAGGTGTCTTCTAAGACGCTGTCAGCCGACAGCAGCCCAAAGAGCTCCAGGTTAGTGCTGTGCTCCTGTTGTGTGGCCTTCGGCTCGGCTGGCTATCTGCTGGAACAGGAGATAGCTCCTCCTTGGGAGTGGGGTTATTGGAGAATGTTGATCGTGAGATCTTTGAGCTGAAACACTTTTTATTACACCGCTTCCAAGGAATTCATTTCAGATCTTGGTTTCGCACGCTGTTTCTGAAATGTGATTATGAGCTCATGGTGTTTGGTCTCAAGTTCAGGACCTCTTAACTTCCTCTCCCTCACTCTGTTCCTCTGTTCTGTTTCATGTCGACTGATTCCTGCGTCTGTGTGTGTCAATGTGGTCAACTCATGACCCCTCAGACACGCTGCCAGTACTGATGTGAAGGAGGGTAGGGAGGGGAAGGAGGAGACGAGGGAGGATAGCAGGGATAGTAAGGACAGTAAGGAGGGAGAGCAGAGTAGGTCAGTGTCTGTACTGAGCTCTCTCAGCTACAGGAAGCGTTCCATGAAGGACTCCATCGGGGGCGCCGGAGACGAGAGCTCGCTCTTCAGCACGCTAAAGGAACAGTCAGACCTCCCTGAGCTGGCATCGCTCCGCAGAGCCAAGGCTCGAGCCGAAGACGCGGACGACCGTAGCTCTGTCATCTCTCAGGCGTACTCAGAGGCCACCAGCCGTGCCAGGAGGGGTCTGGAGCGTCGCTGGGCCCCTCGCAGCCCCGACACGGACAGAGACTCCACCATGTCCTCGCTGCTACCCAGCCGGGCGTCCCTGCGAAGGGATCCAGACGAGGACGCAAGGTCGACCGTCAGCAGCATGAGCTGCTCCAGCCCGCGGGCCCTACGTCGCAGCTCGTCTTGGGTGGATGACGGCCGCAGCGACTCAGTCAGCCCCGGGGGGGCGTGGCGATCAGGGGGGCGGAGTCCGGGCAGCGTGTCGCTGGCACGGAGCAGCCGACTCAGCGAGTTCGGCCTGCGTGACGACGATGACGCCGCCAGCGTGGCGTTCAGCGAGGGCGGGGTCTCGGCCTACAGCTCCTTGAGACGCAGCCTCTCCTCGCCCGCCCAGCCACGCTCCTCCGACGCCAACCCCCCCGATGCGACCGAGGTCAAGTCTGTCACACACCGCAACTACCTGGACCCTGATCTTGAGGCTGCCATCAATGAGGTGCTCAGCTTCAAACCCATCAAGTTCAAACGCAGCAAGCTGGAAGACTCAGAGGAAGATGAGGAGGAGGTGGAGGGGGGGAGGGGGGAGCAGGAGGAGAGGAGGAGTGTGCGGGGGGAGCAGGGAGGTGACCTTGGTTCTGGACGCAGCGGGTCCAGCCTGTGGCGGTCAGGTTCGGTGGCAGAGCGCCCCGAGTCCTCCAGCAGCTCGCGCTCACGCCAGGCCAAGAAGAAGAAGAAGAGCTCCGAGTCCTCGTCATCGGACGGCCGGCGTAGCCACGGCAACCGGAGAAGCAGCTCCAGGAAGAACAAGAAGTCCAGGAAGGGATCAAAGAAGAAGGAGAGCGAGTCCGATTCTTCCTCCTCCTCCTCTTCCTCTTCCTCCTCCGGCTCAACCATCTCCTACCGTAGCTCCAACAGCGTGAAGAGAGGCCCCGCCCCCCCACAAGGCTCGGATGAGGAAGAGGAGGAGAGAGACCCCAGGAGAGAAGGCCGGAGGAAACAGAAGAGGATGGACAGTGTGGTGATGAAGTACCTGTACAAACCTGACAGTGACTAGAGGATTCCCTACAGTAGGTGGAGATGGAGCTGTGTGCTTAACCAACACAACATAGCAAAGAGTCGCTGCATTAACACGCTAACTCTGTGTCTCCTGCTGGTTTAACTGGATGTTTTTCATTAGACTAGCGTGTCTCAACCTGTGTGACGATGAGGATGTGAAAAGTAAGAGTTTAATTGCTACTTTCTTGAGTAATGATGACTCGTGTGTGATTAAACATGCTTGGTGTGTCAAGGTTGCCATTTCCTGAGCATAACTATCATCACCTGTCATCTACAGTGCATGTTAATGAAAATGTTGCCCTTAACAACATGGCTGGAAAAAACATGCATAATATAAGCGCATGTTGTTGTACATGTGAACGAACTCAGTGATTTCTGACTCCAACACAACAGCTGCTACGTTAGCATGGAGCACAGAGGGAGGTTTTGACGTGAGGGCTGTAGCACATGACTGTAGATGAAGGGGAACATGCCCTCTGTCAGTGATGGATAGTGGGCAGCTATTGACGTAATGTCTTAGGAAACTGTGGAGCGGTGGTTGTGATCCTTGGACTGCATGTTCAGTAAGCAGCTGTGTTCTTACTGCTGAGTGTGGAAAATGTACCCCAGTACCTTTTAGAAACACAGGATTTTACAGAGAAAACACCAACTGTATGTTCTGACCTGTGCAACCTTTCTGCATCAAAATATAGTTTTGTTTGCTGAGTTTGAGCTTTAAGGTTTGACCTGCCAAAGGCCCTGCATGATGTGAAGCCAGTATTGACCAGAGCAGAGGGGCCAGTGACCCTGGAGGAGGGGGAGGGGCTGATAGCCTGTGACCCTGGAGGAGGGGGAGGGGCTGATAGCAGGTGACCCTGGAGGAGGGGGAGGGGCTGATAGCATGTGACCCTGGAGGAGGGGGAGGTGGGGCAGACGCAGGCTGGTCAGTGTGCCACCCCAGGCAGGGGTAAACACTGACTCCTCTCCTGGACTCTACATGCTAACATGCTACATGCTAACGCTGTGTTTGTCTCTTCTGGTCCACAGCCCTCCGATATACCGCAGACACCTTAGCATGGCCAAGGAGGAGGAGAAGGAGAAGGAGGAGAAGGAGGAGAAGGAGGAGGAGGGACAGTCCCTGAAGGACAGTGATGGAAGGCTGGCAGAGACTTCTGCGTAAACCAGGGTTACGCCACGCCCCTCTCTCTCATGCCACGCCCCTCTCTCTCATAAGCCACACCCCTCTCTCTCATGCCACGCCCCTCTCTCACACGCCACACCCCTCTCTCGCACGCACACACACACACACACACACACACACACACCATTCAGTCCACTGCCTGTCTGACCTCCATGCAGTGTAGTACAGCTGACGCGTAGAGCTTTATTTTCTTGAAAGAAATCACAGTATATTTGAGAGTGTTACAGTATAGCCAGTCCATCCACTTAATGAAATTCCATCTTAGTATCTGTCTTCTCTTGCTCGTACTTTCATGCAGCCTAAGAGCAGGACTAGCTGTTATGTTTTGAAGAGATATCAGCGCAGCTTAACTTATCAGCGCTCAAGTATTTAAGAAAACTGCTTTTCATTGGTTAACTTAAGCTCCTGTCATCTCTGGAGTTTTTATTTTATTAGTAATCTTTCGTGGGTGACTGCTTGAAGCATTTTACTGTGAGTTCATCAAGTAGTATCTGCCCCTGACCTCTCTCACCAAGTCGCCTGCGTCTCCCCGCTCTCCTCACCTGCTTCAGGTGCAGGAACCATCTGCCTGCCAACAGCAACATTCAACTACTTATCCTGATTTTTGAGTCCTTTATGTTTTACCGTTTCATTTCTGAAAGAGGTGTGAGGAGAGTGAGGTTGTAAATGTCACACGCAGGCGTTGCTGTATTCAGTTCAGCAGTTCAGATTGAAGTGGTTTTCCTGTGGATCTTTAAGAGCTTAGACTCCCTTTAGTCCTCGCATTATGTTTCTTTATCTTCAAAGGGAAAACTTTTAGTCTGTGTGATCAGCTCTCCAGGGATATTTCTCTCTTCGTTTTTATGTCGTCTGTCAAGATGCTCGTGCACTGGATAAGATTTAGACTGTTTACATGAGTACCTTTGCACGCGGACACGACGTGAAACAGAACAGGCTATGTGACATCCTCTGAAGATCATCTCTTGTATCTGTTGGTCTTTCCGAGAACAGTAATACCCTTCTGGTATTGGGACCTTACGAATAATCAGTGATGAATCTGCATTGTATGTGTGGAGTCATGTCTGGATAAACAGTGTGTCTTACTGTTAGTATATCTTTACATGAGGAGGAATATGCAAATCACACCTGTTTTGCTGCTTTGTCTATGCATTAAATATGAATAATAATGTGACATGAAGTCAGCCAGCGCTTCTGAGCTTGTCTGTGAGTATCTACAGAGGTGTTTTGACTTGACACATTAATATATAATATTGTTTGAAATGTTTATATGATTCATTATAACTTTCAGATTGACTGTTCGGCAAATGAACACTTGTTCTAGGAAAAATGTTTAGATTTTAATGTCAATAAATCAAACAGTTTGTTTACAGTAACACACTCGTATCTTATCCTGTGATTTGTATGAAGATATCGTAAGCTTGTGGTCAGCGTTTGGTAAGAACGTGGTCAAGGTGTGGTGAAGGTGTGGTGAAGGTGTGGTGAGCGTGTGGTGAAGGTGTGGTGAAGGTGTGGTGAGCGTGTGGTGAAGGTGTGGTGAGCATGTGGTGAACGCGTGGTGAGCGTGTGGTGAGCGTGTGGTGAACGTGTGGTGAAGGTGTGGTGAAGGTGTGGTGAAGGTGTGGTCAGCGTTTGGTAAGAACGTGGTGAAGGTGTGGTGAAGTTGTGGTGAAGGTGTGGTGAAGGTGTGGTGAAGGTGTGCTGAGCATGTGGTCAGCATGTGGTCAGCGTGTGGTGAAGGTGTGGTGAAGGTGTGGTCAGCATGTGGTCAGCGTGTGGTGAGCGTGTGGTGAAGGTGTGGTGAAGGTGTGGTCAGCGTGTGGTCAGCGTGTGGTCAGCGTGTGGTGAAGGTGTGGTGAAGTTGTGGTGAAGGTGTGGTGAAGGTGTGGTGAAGGTGTGGTGAAGGTGTGCTGAGCATGTGGTCAGCATGTGGTCAGCGTGTGGTGAAGGTGTGGTGAAGGTGTGGTCAGCGTGTGGTCAGCGTGTGGTCAGCGTGGTGAAGGTGTGGTGAAGTTGTGGTGAAGGTGTGGTGAAGGTGTGGTCAGCGTGTGGTCAGCGTGTGGTAATCGTATGGCAGAGGCGATTGTGTCATCTAAGTGGTGAGAGATGGCATCCAGTGAGATCAGAGCTGTCGTCTTATCAGAGTGGATGTGATGTGATGCGATGTCATGTCATGTGATGTGATGCGATGTCATGTCATGTCATGTGATGTCGTGATGTGCTGTGATCTGATGTGCTGTCAAATCATGTCATGTCATGTGATGTGCTGTGATGTGATGTGATGTGATCTGATGTGATGTGCTGTGATGTTCCTGCTTGTCTCTATGATCCATCCTTCCCAGGAGAAGACAGAGACACAAACCATTCATGGAGATGATTAATTACAGCAAATTAATCTGTGAACATCGCTCGTAGATCTATATCAAGATCGTGTAACCATGTTATAGCCAACAATACCGCTCTCTGTAGGCAAAGCAAGAAACCGCCAGCCTCATCCTCACTGATGCTTTTCTGTACAAGGTGTCTCCTGAGGTCTCAGTTCAACACACTGATGATTATAGGAACTTCCTGTTGATATCCTCTGTTCAGCCCATGATCGTAAGTGTCCTCTATTTATCCCGTAAATCTCCCATCCTTATTCCCAGCCACAGCACTGTGTGCAGCCCCTGTCGGTGAGCTGCTTTAGCAGTAATCTGACTAGCAGCCAGTCCTCTGGGTAGCTGCGTGTTTCCCCTTAAAGGCTTTCTGCTGAGTGACAGATTAAATTCTCCTCCTGATTTCCCTTCTTCTGGCTGTAATGTCGTTTCACAAGCCAGTGGAGCAGGAAGTGCTAGTCTCACTAAGCCTGAGCTCCCCCAGGGTAGCGGCGTACTGCAGGCTGTGCTGCAGGCTGTGTTGGAGGCTGTGCTGGAGGCTGTGCTGAAGGCTGTGTTGGGGGCTGTGCTAGAGGCTGTGCTGCAGGCTGTGTTGGGGGCTGTGCTAGAGGCTGTGTTGGAGGCTGTGTTGAAGGCTGTACTGAAGGCTGTGCTGGAGGCTGTGCTTAAGGCTGTGTTGGAGGCTGTGCTGGAGGCTGTGCTGAAGGCTGTTGCAGGCTGTGTTGAAGGCTGTGTTGAAGGCTGTGCTGGAGGCTGTGCTGGAGACTGTGTTGGAGGCTGTGCTGGAGGCTGTGCTGGAGGCTGTGTTGAAGGCTGTGCTGGAGGCTGTGCTGCAGGTTGCAGGGGGAGCACAGCCTGCAGCACAGCCTGCAGCTGGAGATGCAGCGACCCATTACCTCACTTCCTCCACACAGCTCACGCCAAACATCTACAAGACAGAAAGGTCTCCCGGTCTCTCGCTCTCAGACATGTAAACCCGAACCCTGCTCCTCAGCAGCTTCTCTTCCTTGACTGTCCCTCAGTCTTGCTGTAGCTGTTAGACAGTCTCCTTTGGTTCCTAGGCAGCAGAGCAACTCAGGGATTAATACAAGTCAGTGGAGATTAGGGTTAGAGTTTAACCTTGGGGGACGTCTACTCTGACAGCCAGACCTGTGTGGGAGCAGACAGCAGAGGGGGGCAGCTGTCTGTCAGTGTTCATCCTCAGCGATTAGTCCTCCCAGCTTTCTGCAAGCAGCGTGCTGTCAGTAACGTGATGATTGGAAGCGCTGGGATGCTGCGTCTGAGGGGACCAGGTGAGCCGAAGCTCATTTGCAATTCTGAGATGAAGAGATGCAGTGTGCCATGACGAAGTCTCTCTTTGTTTGCACATATCATTTCCACTCTAATGAATGCAGCAATGCGCCTGTTACGGGCTGGGCTTCTCTACTGCTTCTCTGTTTACACTGTGCTTGGGTCTCTTTAGGTCCACTCCATGCCAGGGGAAGAATAAAACCTGCTTTACTACTATGGGATACAAACAGAAACGTATTTGAATTGAATATACGATGATAGAGACTCCATTATTGTCTTTTACATCCCAGATAGGAGAGAAGAGAACTCGACTGTTTTATTAGTCCGCTCTCTGGAAATGAATATACTTTCAAAACGTTAAATTATCCGAAGAGGTGATAATAGTTAGCGATAATAGTTTTCACTATGTTTAAAAAAACAACAACAACATTGTGACAGCAGGCAACCATTTCCATTTAGTGAAACATAAACACGTATCCACAGTATTTGAAGCTGTTGAGATGTTTTAGTGTGAGCTCAGTAGCGTGGTGGAGGTACAATATTCCCCTCGCAACCATCCAGGTCAGGACCTGTTTTCTCTAACATGAAATTCATAAACATTTTCCATGGACAGGAGAGAGAGAGCTCTGTCCCGACCCTGAGTCCCACCTGTCCATTAGAGAATGAACACCCCTGTCTTCACCACCTTCAAATAAGGTGTTGTCATAGCTACCTGTTGGTGCCACACATTTGCTGTTTGACAGTTTTCTAGCGTGTTCTGCACCACAGATGCATCACGGAGCAGCTTGATTTACCAGGATGATCTTTCCAAATGGCCGAATGGGATCTTTGGAAAAGCAGCCATCAGTCTCACTGTCCATCTTGTTCTGTTGACCCGAGGACTGAAACCTGGCAAGCGATGTTAGGAGTTACTGAATAACCAGTGTGCTGATGATCTCCACCCTCTTATTCTGCTGTGTTGTAAGATTATCAAAGACATCATTGCACTGTGAAAGTGTTCCAAGCGTGTTCCAGATGTGTCCAAGGCGTGTTCCAGGTATGTTCCAGGTGTGTTCTAGACATGTTCCAGATGTGTCCAAGGCGTGTTCCAGGTATGTTGCAGGTATGTTCCAGCTGTGTTCTAGACATGTTCCAGCTGTGTTCCAGACGTGTTCCAGCTGTGTTCCAGACATGTTCCAGATGTGTTCCAGATGTGTTCCAGACATGTTCCAGGCATGTTCCAGGTGTGTTCTAGACATGTTCCAGATGTGTTCCAGCTGTGTTCTAGTCATGTTCCAGCTGTGTTCCGGACATGTTCCAGATGTGTTCTAGACATGTTCTAGACATGTTCCAGCTGTGTTCCAGATGTGTTCCAGACATGTTCCAGCTGTGTTCCAGATGTGTTCCAGACATGTTCCAGACATGTTCCAGGCATGTTCCAGACATGTTCCAGGCATGTTCCAGATGTGTTCCAGATGTGTTCCAGCTGTGTTCCAGACATGTTCCAGCTGTGTTCCAGACATGTTCCAGATGTGTTCCAGGCGTGTTCCAGGAAAGAGTGTGGTCGTGGAGAGAACAGCCAGGCCAGGGTTTGCCTCCTCATGACAAAGCTTAATGAAGGTGTCTGCTGAAGAAGACTCCATTACCCACGATCCCCAGCGTGTGGCCCCAGCTGTCTTCTCCTGGGTGAACATAGACATGATCACTGCTCAGCATGCTTAATCGTCTTTTAATGCTCCTGTTGTCTAGCTCAATCAATACAAATTCATTTCCGACTCAGGATAAATATCCTGGTGATAGACTGGCTGTATAATGTTCCCATCAGTGTTGATGTACTGTACGCTAGTGATGGATATGTTTACAGTGGAGGCTGCTGCCAGAGACACGTGTGGGTGGGAGGTATCACAGGGCTTGTAATGTCAGGATGAGGATACTAATGGCTTCACAGCTGATGGCGTTTTAACAATGGGTTTGTTTACGAGAGCTTTGTCATGACGCAGATAAACATAAGGGGTTAGCAGCAAGAGTACGACAGAGGAGCAGGATTTCCTTGTTACCTGGAAAGGTCTCTTATTACAATGCAAAGCCTGTGATGTCACTGAGTGGCTGTGTCAGGTTCCAGCTGCAGATGCTCATTGCAGATGGATAATTAGCATCATTCACACAGCTGCTCGGCTCAATGTCAATACAGCCATTGATGGGCCCCAGTTTGGCTGCGTTTAACCACAGGAAGTGCATCACCAACACTGGAGACCATGTCTAGATCCTGACATGAATCCTCTCCAGTCTCTTCAAGCTCATTTCAATGTTGTTGAATGCATGTTGATTACGACGCGAGGAAGTCTGGGCAGGGTTTTTGGTTGCCCTGGAAACGCTGGGTTGTGAAGGGGAGAGGTCACAGGATTGAGTCTGTAGAACTGTGTCTGTTGTCCTGTGTAGGAGTGTGTCTGTAATCCTGTCTGTAGGAGTGTGTCTGTCATCATGTCTGTATGATAGAGAGGGAGGAGTCAGGAGAGGGACGAGTCTGGAGAGGGAGATGTCGGGAGAGGGAGGAGTCAGGAGTGGGAGGAGTCAGGAGAGGGAGGAGTCAGGAGAGGGAGGGGTCAGGAGATAGAGGGGTCAGGAGAGGGAGGAGTCAGGAGTGGGAGGAGTCAGGAGAGGGAGGAGTCAGGAGAGGGAGGAGTCAGGAGAGGGAGGAGTCAGGAGAGGGAGAGGCCAGGAGAGGGTGGAGTCAGAAGAGGGAGAGGCCAGGAGTGGGAGGAGCCAGGAGTGGGAGGAGTCAGGAGAGGGAGGAGTCAGGAGAGGGAGGAGTCAGGAGAGGGAGGAGTCAGGAGAGGGAGGAGTCAGGAGAGGGACTGGTCTGAATCCTTATGTGGTTAATGGTCTCAAAGATACGGTTAAGGGTTGCCGGGGGAAGGGGGATGTAATTTCAGCTGCAAGAAGTTTCACGCAGTGAGAAATCAAATGAGAGACATTGACTTGACCTTGAATAATACCCAGGATTCAGTAATGGATGTTTTTCTCCCTTTTCCCCGTTCCTCCAGCCCTCTCTAAGAATAGCAGCCAGATGAGAGGAGCTCTCTCCAAGGTGAGAGAATGAGGAGCCCACTCAAAGGGTGATTGTGCTGTCTGGCCGGAGACATTAATCTTATTGAGGTGAGAGGAGGGCAGAGATGGACCTGCGGGAACAGGTCTCTCTGTGACTGGCATGTCATGACATAGAGAGGAGGGGAGGAGGAGGAGTAGGACACTGAGAGCAGGTGGAGGAGGAGGAGGGGGGCACAGAGGTGGTGGAGGAGGAGGAGGGGGGCACAGAGGTGGTGGAGGAGGGAAAGGAGGCCAAAGAGCAGGAGGAGGAGGGTGGAGGAGGGGGAGGAGTAGGACACTGAGAGCAGGTGGAGGAGGAGGAGGGGGGCACAGAGGTGGTGGAGGATGAGGTGGGGAGGAGGAGGCCAAAGAGCAGGAGGAGGACGGTGGAGGAGGGGGAGGAGGCCAAAGAGCAGGAGGAGGAGGGTGGAGGAGGGGTGGAGGAGAAGGAGGCCAGAGAGGATCCTAGCCCAGACCCTGGATCCTAGTCCAGGTCCTGGATCTTAGACTAAGGTCTGGACCATGACCCTCTTCCTTACTTACTAGACCATGTGCTTCCTCTGGCTGGTGAGAGCTGTAATTAACTCAGTTAAGCTTCTATTTCCTGCGATTGTTCTGCACGCTAAGGTGAAGCAACGAATCATCACGTACCACTGATGCTGACATAGTGGATGGTCAGCACAACACCACCCCTAACATGCTGAATCACTAGCAGTGTACCACACCCTAACCTGCTGAATCACTAGCACAACACCACCCCTAACCTGCTGAATCACTAGCAGTGTAACACACCCTAACCTGCTGAATCACTAGCAGTGAACCACACCCTAACCTGCTGAATCACTAGTAGTGAACCTCACCCTAACCTGCTGAATCACTAGTAGTGTACCACACCCTAACATGCTGAATCACTAGCACAACACCACCCCTAACCTGCTGAATCACTAGCAGTGAACCACACCCTAACCTGCTGAATCACTAGTAGTGTACCGCACCCTAACATGCTGAATCACTAGCAGTGTACCACACCCTAACATGCTGAATCACTAGCACAACACCACCCCTAACCTGCTGAATCACTAGTAGTGTACCACACCCTAACCTGCTGAATCACTAGCAGTGAACCACACCCTAACATGCTGAATCACTAGCAGTGTACCACACCCTAACCTGCTGAATCACTAGCACAACACCACCCCTAACCTGCTGAATCACTAGCACAACACCACCCCTAACATGCTGAATCACTAGCACAACACCACCCCTAACCTGCTGAATCTCTAGCAGTGTACCACACCCTAACATGCTGAATCACTAGCACAACACCACCCCTAACCTGCTGAATCACTAGCAGTGTAACACACCCTAACCTGCTGAATCACTAGCAGTGTACCACACCCTAACATGCTGAATCACTAGCACAACACCACCCCTAACCTGCTGAATCACTAGCAGTGTACCACATCCTAACCTGCTTAATCACTAGTAGTGTACCTCATCCTAACATGCTGAATCACTAGTAGTGTACCACACCCTAACATGCTGAATCACTAGCACAACACCACCCCTAACCTGCTGAATCACTAGCACAACACCACCCCTAACCTGCTGAATCACTAGCACAACACCACACCCTAACCTGCTGAATCACTAGCACAACACCACCCCTAACCTGCTGAATCACTAGCAGTGAACCGCACCCTAACCTGCTGAATCACTAGTAGTGTACCACACCCTAACCTGCTGAATCACTAGCAGTGAACCGCACCCTAACCTGCTGAATCACTAGCAGTGAACCTCATCCTAACCTGCTGAATCACTAGCAGTGAACCACACCCTAACCTGCTGAATCACTAGCAGTGAACCGCACCCTAACCTGCTGAATCACTAGTAGTGAACTGCACCCTAACATGCTGAATCACTAGCAGTGAACTGCACCCTAACCTGCTGAATCACTAGCAGTGTACCACACCCTAACCTGCTGAATCACTAGCAGTGTACCGCACCCTAACCTGCTGAATCACTAGCAGTGAACCACACCCTAACCTGCTGAATCACTAGCAGTGTACCGCACCCTAACCTGCTGAATCACTAGTAGTGTACCACACCCTAACCTGCTGAATCACTAGCAGTGTACCACACCCTAACCTGCTGAATCACTATGTGGACATGTCTGAGGTGATGTGGACATGTGGACATGTCTGAGGTGATGTGGACATGTCTGAGGTGATGTGGACATGTCTCCCTGGTCGAGATAATTGTCGGCTGTCTTCCACAGATGATGGAGCATCTTACTCTGATTGGTGAGATGAGATTATAAATACTCACCGTTAGGAATTAGAGGATGTGGTTTCAATCATCCACCTGCTGAGTTGGAGGCCACAGCCTGTTATTTATCCTGCTGATAGCCCCACACCACAACACACACACACTACACATGCACACCACAACACACACACACACCACGCACACACTACACGTGCACACCACAACGCACACACCACACACACACTACACATGCACACCACAAACACCACACACACACTACACATGCACACCACAACACACACACACCACACATGCACACCACAAACACCACACACACACTACACATGCACACCACAAACACCACACACACACTACACATGCACACCACAACACACACGCACACACACACACACACACACACACTGTTGGGTTGGTGTTATTTTGCCAGCAGTGCTGAAATGCTGTTTTGCCAAAGGCCCACATACAGTCCAGCGTGTCTGTCCGGAAGAGCACCAGGTGTTAGCAGAGCCACTTAGCGTCCAGAACATGTGGAAGTGGTTTGAGTTGTGGTGTGGGGGTATGGAGATGCGTCTTCAGGCAGTGCTGAGAGTGGCTGGCCGACTGACTCTAATTGAGTGGTCCAGGTGATGGATGGTCACCGTGGCGATGCATGACTGCTGTTGCCTGGGAGCCGACCTCTGTATGTGGTCCACTGTGCTGCGTGTTCTGAACTCCAGAAGGGAGACTGATCCATTCATCAGACCTCATCCCTCCCTCCCTGCCTCCATCTCTCTAACCCTCCTCCTCAGCTCAGCTGGTGGGTGTAAATATTGCCTGCTCTGCAGTGTGTCTCTCTGACTGAGGGCTGAGTGATGGAGGTGGTATCTGGGGGCTTCTGGAAGTCACCCAGCCTCCCCCAGTTAGGCCTTAGTGTCCACCCCCTCCCCCTGCCTCCCCTGCCTCCCCTGCTTCCCCTGCCTCCAGGCCTGAGTGGTGATCCATCCTCTCTCTGTTCGGTGGTTGAGTTACAGTCCCACAGGAGAGCATCGCTCACAGAGATTTACCCAACCCTGCTGCCTCCCCCCTGTCTCTGGCTTTCAAAGGCAGAAGGCCAAGGACAGCCCTGCATCAGAGCTCTGGCCTCTAAATCAGCATCCAGGAGCAGGTGTGTGCCTGAGGTAAAGCACGCTCCTGTAATAGTTGCCTCAACTTAAGCCGCGACTGCACTCAGTCTTCTGTCAGAAATTCCATTTCCTGTTTTGTCGTTTAGTCCCCTTTCTCTCTTTCTCTCTCCCAGAGGTGCTGCCTCAGGTGTGACACTACCTCAGGTGTGACACTGCCTCAGGTGTGACACTGCCTCTACAGGTGCTGCCTCAGGTGTGACACTGCCTCTACAGGTGCTGCCTCAGGTGTGACACTGCCTCAGGTGTGACACTGCCTCAGGTGTGACACTGCCTCTACAGGTGCTGCCTCAGGTGTGACACTGCCACTACAGGTGCTGCCTCAGGTGTGACACAGCCTCAGGTGTGACACTGCCTCAGGTGTGACACTGCCTCAGGTGTGACACTACCTCAGGTGTGACACTAACTCAGGTGTGACACTGCCTCAGGTGTGACACTGCCTCAGGTGTGACACTACCTCAGGTGTGACACTGCCTCAGGTGTGACACTGCCTCTACAGGTGCTGCCTCAGGTGTGACACTGCCTCTAGAGGTGCTGCCTCTGCATAACCATGGCGTCGCTCGTACCGCTAGCCATGATTTTGTACATGCTGGTACACACCAACACCTCTTACCCTCCACACACACCAACACCTCTGACATGGTCATCACCCCAACATCATTACCCTCCACACACACCAACACCTCTGACATGGTCATCACCCCAACATCATTACCCTCCACACACACCAACAACACCCGAACTCAGCTAACTCACTTACACAGATGAAGAAATGCTTTGTTTTTCAGCCTGCGAGATAAAAAACAGTAGGTCTGGATTTCAAACGCTCCACTCTAATTAGAAATCTAACAGGTGATGCAGGCAGCTAATACTTGTTTTATTCATGAGAGGTGAACCCTTCTTTTAGTTTAATTCTATTGTTCTCCATCATCAACCAACCTCATACACACATACACTAATGTGACAGACCAGCATGGTAATTAGTCCCTTGCATGAGTGTTAACGAGGCCCAGCTTTGCTCACTCCACAGCCTAGAAAGCTCCTTAGTCTCCTGCTGTACCTACCTGATTGTAGCTGTGGTGCAACATGGAATGTGTGGGGGGTGAGGAAGCTGGACCTGCAAGCTGTCCTCCTGTCCTCCTGTCCTGTCCAACTGTTCTCTTGTCCTGTCCTCCTGTCCACCTGTCCTCCTGTCCTGCTGTCCTCTTGTCCCGTCCACCTGTCCTGTCCACCTGTCCTGTCCACCTGTCCTCCTGTCCTGCTGTCCTCTTGTCCTGTCCACCTGTCCTGTCCACCTGTCCTGTCTACCTGTCTTGTTCACCTGTCCTGTCCACCTGTCCTCCTGTCCTGCTGTCCTCCTGTCCTGTCCACCTGTCCTGTCAGCCTGTCCTGTCCTCCTGTCCACCTGTCCTGTCCTCCCATCCACCTGTCCTGTCTACCTGTGCTGTCCTCCTGTCCCATCCACCTGTCCTGTCCACCTATCCTGTTGTCCTGTCCTCCTGTCCTCTTGTCCTGTCCCCCTGTTCTGCCATGCTGTACAGCCGCTCTATAGAGCTGTCATGCTATACAGCAGCTCTATAGAGCTGCCATGCTATACAGCAGCTCTATAGAGCTGACATGCTGTACAGCTGCTCTATAGAGCTGTCATGCTGTACAGTCACTCTATAGAGCTGCCTTGCTATAAATACACTTTTCAGTTCCTGTCAGCCACACATCACACAAAATCAGCTTTAATTCGTCAAAACAGACGAAAGCGGGATTTTCCAGCAAGGACGAGTGTGTGACAGAGGGCGTGAGGGCGTGTGACTGTGGCCCTCCAGGCACCAGGCTGTCAGAGGCCCCGCCCCCTACAGGCAGGATCTCGACTCCCTTAGAGCAGAGCTAACCCTAACCATAACCCACTCTGTGACCAGAGACCCTGATGCATGTTGACAACTCATCTCCAATTACACATAAACACAACTGCCTCCTGAACAGACCCATTCAAACACACATCCTCATGACACAACATCTCTCGAGACGTTTCAACCAACAAGTGTCTTAATCTGCTGACATTTTACAAGTCACGCTATTTATTTATGGTTGTGTTGAGATATATGCTCTTCCTGTTGAATATTCATGACGTGCACACAGGTTAATATGTGTCTGTGTCTGAATAACTCAAGGAACATGAATAATAAATGTTTCCGGTCAGAGGACCATGTCTTTATCACCCTGCAGATGTGCTCACTGAGTGTCTGTGGAGAGGATAGAGCACACCCACTACACACACACACTACACACACACCTGCTACACACACACCTGCTACACACCATTACACACACACACACCTGCTACACACACCTGCTACACACCATTACACACACACACACACCTGCTACACACACACCCACTGCACACACACTTTCTGGTACTACCTCTGAATACTTCCTTAAATCCATGATGATGCATGTGACTCCGCACTAATCCCACAATGCAATGTGTTCATTTGTGGTCATGTGACACTGGACCGATCAGCTACATCTTGTGTTGTATCAAGGTTGTTCTAGAACATCCAGTGGAACAGGAAGCCAAGACTCCTGCAGAGCCACAGTTCATCTGGAGTGGTGCTGATGTAATACTCTGTCCAGCCAGTAGGGGGTGCCTCATCAGCCACACCTGCAGGCTGTTCAGGGGACTGGCAGTCAGCACCTTGCAGGGGAAGGTTGGAAAGATGTTCAGATGTTTGTGCTTCTGATCCACCAGGAGAGATGATCTATTGCTTGCAGCAGATCAGTGTTAGTACACAGTTTTTTTGTTTGTATGTCAGGTAATGTAAACATTGTTCTATAATGCTGACTCTAAAGTTATGATAACAGGAGGATGAGCACTTCACTGGTCTGTTGCCCAGTGGTTCTGTGAGTCTATGGAAACTCAGTGATTTGCAACATCTGTCCTCATCTTCATAAGAACGAAATCACAGCCGTGCACAGTAATAAAACTGTAAACTGTGTTTACAGAAACAAACATCTGATGATTGATTTAATTTCCCTGCAGTCCTTCTGATTGAAGCTCCTTCCTCCTCTTAATCCCCATGTAGCAGTTCAACAGTTTAGCAATCATGGGAGAGAGAGTGTGTGTGTCACCTGTGTGTGTGTGTGTCACCTGTGTGTGTGTGTGTATGTGTCACCTGTGTGTGTGTGTGTCACCTGTGTGTGTGTCACCTGTGTGTGTGTCACCTGTGTGTGTGTCACCTGTGTGTGTGTGTGTCACCTGTGTATGTGTGTGTGTCACCTGTGTGTGTCACCTGTGTATGTGTGTGTGTGTCACCTGTGTGTGTGTGTCACCTGTGTGTGTGTCACCTGTGTGTGTCACCTGTGTGTGTGTGTGTGTCACACCTCTATGTGTTTTCATCCCTTATGTTGTGTAGACGCACGGCAGAGTAGTAATAACACACCCTGCTGATGTCTGAAATATTCATGTGCAGATAAGTCTGTGAGTCACGTGTGCTGTTCAGCCTCTCTCATAGCCATGTTTCTGGTCCTCAGGGGCCAGCCCCTGTCCCAGCCCCTGTCCCAGCCCCAGCCCCTGCCCCAGCCCCTGCTTCTGCCCCAGCCTCTGTCCCTGCTGCCACAGCCCCTGCTCCAGCCTGGAGCCCACAGACCAGATCAGCTGGTGAGAGGGAGGGGAGGTGGGGAGGTTGGGAGGTGGGGAGGTCATGTATGAGCTAGGAGGAGTGTCGGAGGGTGTGGTTAGGTGGGATGTGATGGTGGCAGGTGTGTATGGAAATGTCAGCCCTCTTGTGTGTATGTTAAGGAGTCCTGCCAGGGTTGTGTTGCTGTTTGAGGTTGGGTGTTGGTGGAGCTGAACTTAGAGAGATACACATTCTTAACATCAGCCTGAGGCTGGTGAAGCTGGGGTTAGAGAGATACAGGTTCTTAACATCATCCAGAGAGAAGCCCAGCTTAGCTGCCTGCTTTGGCTGCAGTGGAAAATCTATATGCAGAAGATGAGGCCAGGAGTGTTCTGGGATACAACAATATTAGCTCTGAACAGCAGAGTGTGTCCACTGTAGACGTAAACACAACGCGCTAATATTTTATGTTACAAATAAATGCGGAGCACCCCAGATAGGAAGGTGTGTGTGTGTGACGTTTCTACAGTGTTGTTTGTGTGTGTGTATGCAACTGTGTGTATGTGTGTGACTGTGTGTTGTGTGTGTGGTGTTGTATATAACGTTCCTGTTGTGTGTGTGTGTGTGTGTGTATATACCGTTCATCGTGTGTGCTCGTGTGTGTGTTGTGTGTGTGTGTGTGTGTGTGTGTGTGTGTGTGAGAGTTTGTGTGTGTGTGTGAGTGTGAATAAAAACATCTTGAAAGCGTGCCTGGAGCAGAGTGGGAGAGAGCCAAGATCAGAGGCGAGGAGGAGAGCAGGAGACTAGGATAGTAGCAGGGGAGCAGGAGAAGGGAGTAGGGGAGCAGGAGAGGGAGGTAGGGGGCAGGAGAGTAGGAAAGTAGGAGAGGGGAGTAGGTGAAACCAGGAGAGGGGAGCAGGACCAGGAAGGGTACGTAGGAGGAAGAGCAGAGAGGGATCTGCCAGTGGGACAGGAGCATGGAAGGGGATTGTAGGGGCAGAGGAGAGTAGGAAATGAGGGAAGAGGGGAGTCAGCGGGAGGCAGGAGGTAGGAAAAAATAGTAA
>BROE01000019.1:11774673-11871112 GCA_036571765.1 Plecoglossus altivelis
AGGGAGGGAGGGAGGGAGAGGGAGAGGGAGGGAGCGGAGGTCCTATTCACTTAAAGTGTTCCCGAATCATCACATGAATCTGAAGGAGGGTTAGAGAATGTTCAACACCTGTTTTTTGGATTACTAGTGATTAACTTCATCAAGGGGTATTCACCGTCTGTGCGCTGTCATAATTAGTTTCGCTTTCCCTCAGCTTGTCAATGGTAAATGAGAGTCATTATGCCAGAATGCCCTCTTTTCTGGACTTGGTGTCTGGCTGTGACTCTGCACGTGTCGCTCCTGGTTCTGGGTGTTTCTCTCTCACAGCCTGAATGCTTCCATTTCCCAAACTCTCGACAAGCAAAATGCTGCTTTTCAAACTGTGTTTGTGACGTTGTAACAAGCGCTTTCTCCGTTTTTATCAGTCTCCTTGTCTGGTTCAGTTTGAGGATGGCACAATTTTGTTAAATTCTGTTTTCATCAGGTTACATGGTGTTTATTTGAAGTGAGTTTCTAAAAGATGTTGAATTCAGGACCAAGCAAGAAGCGGAGAAAAAGCCAATCTGTTTTCATCAGCTGCTTCTGCTTCGAGCATAGACCCTGGATAGTTAGTGGGACGACTTCTAACATGTCTTTTAGAAAGAGACAGACTGTTCAGCAGGACTGCCCACCTGTTTCAGGATTGAGGTGTGCGTTTCTCTGTCCCCTGGCAAGTGCGATTCAACACATTTAGCAGCTTCACACCAGACTCCCCCCAGCAGGGCTGCACAGGGAGGGAAATCAAGGCACCTTCTCTTCAGGAGAGAATACCATCACTCACAGGCAACCAATCATGATGAATTCCTTTCCTTGGAGAGGGCTATGGGAAAGTGAGGTAGTGAGGGAGGAGTGGCTGGGAAGGTGGGGGAGAGTGAGGGCAGGGAGGAAGGGACTTTGGAGGAGAAAGGTCATCAGGGCAGATATAAAAAAAACCTCGGATCTTGATAAATCATAAGGAAGGTTGGTTGAATGGAGTCATCTCCACTCCCCCTGCCCTGCCCTGTCTCCAGCAGGAGCCCCTGCCCTGCCCTGCCCTGCCTCCAGCAGGAGCCCCTGCCCTGCCCTGCCTCCAGCAGGAGCCCCTGCCCTGCCCCCTGCCCTGCCCTGCCCTGTAGTGTAGTGACTGCCCTGCCTCAGCAGCGATCAGCATGATGACCTCCACCCTTTCTATCCCTGCTACAAGTCTGTTGCGTCTTCTCTCGGTCTCCCCTGGCCCTGCATTGTTCTCTCACCCAACTTCCTCCCCAGACAGCCAATAACATACCAGCTCTCTTCCCCCTCTTCTCTCGCTGTCTCCCCCCCCAGCTCTCCCCCCCTCCCCCAGCCCTCTCGCTCCGCTGCGCTGCATACTCACCTGGGTAATCAGGAATGGCGTCTCTGCTAGCTTCTGAGGGGACCTGCTCTCAAACGATTAGAAGCAGGGACAGCTCCAGCTCTCTCCGCCCTCTCCTCAACGCCACATCCCATCTAGAAAGCACTTCATCTGGGCTTGAGGAGCGGCAGAGCTGGGCAAGCCGGCAGCGTGCGAAAGGCAGTCGGTAATAGCCTGGGTAATGTGTTTGGGGGAGCAGATTCAGTATTCACAGGCTGTCCTGACCCCAGACCCCAGGCAAACCCACAGTCATGTCCTCTGAAAACAGACCATTGAATTCATCAGGAAGAGTAAACATATTCCAAGTAACAGAGAGAGATAATGATGTTGCTGTAGATCAAGCAAGGGCAACACACCTTGTGTAAGAGAACGAGCACTGATTTACGTCATCGTTCTATCTTTTCTGACACTTTAGATAGATTTTTTCCACCTGTGCAAATGCTGAACCTTTTCACTCGTGGGGTTCTATAGCGTGTTAAGAGTATTGCAGCCTTGGTCGTGTGGCTGTCTGGTGTGTGCTTGTCTGAGTAACAGAGTAAATATTCTGCTTTACCTGATAGCAGCCTCTGCAATCCCTGTTTCTATGTATGTGTACTCAAGACAGAAGTTCTCCTTGAAAGAATGGCATTGAATATCTGTAACATTAACATTTTAATAACTGACAAGACTCTGGTATTCTCTGTGCATAGCGGCAGACACACATACTCACACACTAACGCACACATGCACTAACGCACACGCACGCACATACACACGCACTAATGCACACACACACACTCACACACACACACACACACACACACACACACACACACATTAAAGGCGCTGTGCTCCTGCACTGCTGGCTGCCTTCCCAGGCTGCTGCTGACAGCCTGACAGCTTCTGTGCTGTCTGTGCTGTCTGTGCTGTCTGTGTTGTCTGTGGTGCCTGTGCTGTCTGTTGTCTGTGGTGTCTGGTGTCTGTGGTGTCTGTGGTGTCTGGTGTCTGTGGTGTCTGTTGTCTGTGGTGTCTGTGGTGTCTGTGGTCTGTGGTGTCTGTTGTCTGTGCTGTCTGTTGTCTGTGCTGTCTGTGGTGTCTGTGCTGTCTGTGCTGTATGTGGTGTCTGTGGTGTCTGTGCTGTCTGTGGTGTCTGTGCTGTCTGTGGTGTCTGTGCTGTCTGATGTCTGTGGTGTCTGGTGTCTGTGGTGTCTGTGGTGTCTGTGGTGTCTGTGGTGTCTGTGCTGTCTGTTGTCTGTGGTGTCTGGTGTCTATGCTGTCTGTGCTGTCTGTTGTCTGTGCTGTCTGTGGTGTCTGTGCTGTCTGTGCTGTCTGTGCTGTCTGTGCTGTCTGTGGTGTCTGTGGTGTCTGTGCTGTCTGTTGTCTGTGGTGTTCGTGGTGTCTGTGGTGTCTGTGGTGTCTGTGGTGTCTGTGGTGTCTGTGGTGTCTGTGGTGTCTGGTGTCTGTGCTGTATGTGCTGTCTGTTGTCTGGTGGTTTGTGGTGTCTGTGTGTCTGTGGGTTCTGTTGGTGTCTGTGCTGTCCTGTGTGGTCTGTGCTGTCTGTGCTGTCTGTGCTGTCTTGCTGTCTGTGGTGCTGTGCTGTCTGTGGTGTTCGTGTGTCTTGGTGTCTGTGTGTTCTGTGGTGTCTGGTGTCTGTGGTGTCTGTGGGTGTTGTTTTCTGGTGGTGTCTGTGCTGTCCTGTTGTCTGTGGTGGTACTGTGGTGTCTGGTGTCCTGTGGTGTCTGTGGTGTCGTGGTGTCTGTTGTCTGTGGTGTGCTGTGGTGTCTGTGCTGTTCCTGTGGCTGTTGTGCTGTCCTGTGCGCTGTCTGTTGTCTGTGGTGTCCCTGTTGTCTGTGGTTGTCTGTTTTGACTGTGCTGTCTGTTGTCTGTGCTGTCTGTTGCCTGTGGTGAGCATGCAGGGTGAGACCAGGGTGACATCCCAAAGGACCTGGCCCCATGTATAATTTACCAGTTGTAATGTCTACCACCATGTCAGAAATATTGAACAATGTCGCTCACCGTGACCACAGCTCAGTGGGGCAACCATCTGACTGTTAGAGCAGTCATTAGCAACCATAGAGGACACCCCAGTGCACCACACACACACACTGCATACACCCCCCACACACAGTACCGCACCACACACACCACCACACACATCCCACACTCCCACAACGGGCACAGACCACACACATCATACTGCATACACCCCCACACACACAACCACACACACACACACCACAACACACACCCACACCCACACACCACACACACACGCCACACCACACACACACCACACACACACACCACAACACACACACAACCACACCACACACCACACACACACACACACCACACACCACACACGCCACACACAACAACACGCACAGCACACACACCCACTCCCACACACCCCAGTGTTAATGAACATGCACTCCTGATGCCGCAGAGAGACCCTTCATCAGGATGTTTTTCTGGGAGGGTTTAGAGCAGAGAGGACAGATCTCTGCTAGGCTGCCATTGATCGCTAGCTTTCCTTCAACGCCTCAACAGCTCTGTGATTCCTGGGACCCTGCTGCATCTCTCTCCCTATCTCCCTATCCTTCCCCTCTCTCCCCCTCTCTCCCTATCTCCCTATCCTCCCCCTCTCTCTCCCTATCCTCCCCCTCTCTCCCCCTCTCTCTCCCTATCTGCCTAACCTCCCCCTCTCTCCCCCTGTCCCCTTCTCTCCCCCTCTCTCTCCCATCCTCCTCAATCTTCACGATACTATCCTCCTCGCTCTTTGTCTTTCTTCCTCTATTGGTTTCTCTCTCTCTTTCTCTCTCGCTCACTCTCTCTCTCCCTCCACCTTCTCCCTTTTACCATTTGGTCTGGTATTCCAGCACACACACACTAACTCCACCCAGGAGGAGTGTGTGTGTGCTGTGTGCCACGTCAAGGCCGGCAGGGAGCAGTGAGACAGAGGGCCTGTCGAAGCAGCTGTTTCCATGGTTCTGCTCGGGTGAGACAGTCAGTCTTAATGTCTTTCTGCCCAGCCCCCTCACGACATTGTCAATGCATTGGAAAACAGAGTCGACCCAGCCATGGAAGGCTGATGTGATTATAGACTGTGTGAAATAGTATTCCTTTGCTTTGCGAGTCAGTGTTATTTATTTTCCCTGCTTCCCCAGCGGAGGAGTGGGGCGTGGCTGGAGACGCTGTGCATCTTCTCAGGAACACGGCACACAAGTGGATTTGTGTTTTTCTGCGTCCAGATGATTTGCAGGGAGAAAGTGAAAGAGCAGAAAGATTGGGTTGTTTGATGTGCCTCCTCGGGAGCCCTTGAGCTCCGCATGGCGTTTGAGGCTGTTATCCGCCCCGCTGCCGCCTTTGGAGAGGCACTGAGACCCAGAACCAGCGCTGCTGGGAAAAGGCAAACTTTGGCAGGTGACCACATGATGCTGGATCTGCCTGTGAACACTGTAATCACATTAGTTGCAGTAATTTTCTAGATAGCTCGTAGATGGTTTTGCGCCGCTTGTTTGAGCTGTTCCTGCTTTGCTGTGGGCTGTGCCAGGCTGTGCCAGGCTGTGCCAGGCTGTGCCAGGCTGTGCCAGACTGTGCCAGACTGTGCCAGGCTGTGTCAGACTGTGTCAGATTGTGTCAGATTGTGTCAGACTGTGTCAGACTGTGTCAGACTGTGTCAGGGCTGTGTCAGACTGTGTCAGCCTGTGTCAGGGCTGTGTCAGACTGTTTCAGTCTGTGTCAGGCTGTGTCAGGGCTGTGTCAGGGCTGTGTCAGGGCTGTGTCAGACTGTGTCAGGCTGTGTCAGGGCTGTGTCAGGCTGTGTCAGGCTGTGTCAGGGCTGTCAGGCTGTGTCAGGCTGTGTCAGGCTGTGTCAGGCTGTGTCACGCTGTGTCAGGGCTGTGTCAGACTGTGTCACGCTGTGTCAGACTGTGTCAGGCTGTGTCAGGCTGTGTCAGGCTGTGTCAGTGATTCCCAGGATGCAGAGGTGGAACCAACCTGTCCAAGACTACAGCATACCTTCTGTGACGTGTCTATTTTTTATTAACTTTTTTTTCCTTTAATTAATATTAATGAGAAAAAGTACTGTATTCAGCAGTGACCTCATATACATGTTTTGAGCAGAATGAATAAATGAGGGATGTTGGAGTGTGTGCGCGTGTGTGCGTGTGTGTGCGTTTGTGTTTGCGCAAGCGTGTGATTGAGTGAGAATGCATAAATGTGTGTGTGCTTCCGTGTTCAGAGTGTGTATAAGTTCTTGGAGCGTGTGAAGCATGAGTCCCCAGTACTCGACTCACGCCCCAATCCCCCCTCCTCACTCCACTCCCCCCCACCACCCCCTTCACCCCCCATCCCCCCTCCTCACTCCCACTCCCCCCTCCTCTATCCTTACTACCCCCTCTTCACCCCAATCCCCCTCCTCACTGCCCTACTCCCTCCCTCCTCAACCCTACTCAACTCACCTCCTCAACTCCTCTGCTACCCACTCCTCACCCCCAACTCCCCCTCCTCACCCTCCTACCTCCTCCCTCACCCCTCACTAACCTCCACCCCACCCTCACCCCCCCTACTCACCCCCCCTCCTCCCCCAACTCCTCCCCCAACTCCTGACTCCGATCACCCCTCCCCCCCTCCTGCCATCACCCCTCTGGTCCCCCCCCCCTGCTGGCAGGCTGTCCCAAAGACACAAATCTGAACCCTTCATGTTGTTTTCAGACATGTGCGAGAGGGTCTGTGTGTGTTGTTGTGTGGGCATAAGAGTGCTGAGTCAGGTGGTACTGGGTGAACAGCCTCAGGCATCACTGCACAATCTATTAGAATCACTGTCACTACGCTGTCAGATTATTTATTTTAGAGTGAAGAAATGTATTTTGCAAAGATTGGCTCCTATGCGTGTAGTAGGGCAGGGAGGGTGGTTAGTGTGTTAGGTGAGGGGCAGGGAGGATGGTTAGTGTGTTTGGTGAGGGGCAGGGAGGATGGTCAGTGTGTTTGGTGAGGGGCAGGGAGGGTGGTTAGTGTGTTTGGTGAGGGGCAGAGAGGGTGGTTAGTGTGTTTGGTGAGGGGCAGGGAGGGTGGTTGGTGTGTTTGGTGAGGGGCAGGGAGGGTGGTTAGTGTGTTTGGTGAGGGGCAGGGAGGGTGGTTAGTGTGTTTGGTGAGGGGCAGGGAGGGTGGTTAGTGTGTTTGGTGAGGGGCAGGGAGGGTGGTTAGTGTGTTTGGTGAGGGGCAGGGAGGGTAGTTAGTCTGTGAGAGTTTACCCGAGGGTCTGAAATGGAGACACTTAGCCCCTGTCCTCCTGGCCGGAGCCAAAACCACAGCCCCCAAAACACAGCCCCCAGACCACAGCCCCCAAAACACAGCCCCCAGACCACAGCCCCCATACCACAGCCCCCAAACCACAGCTCCCAGCCCCCAGACCACAGCCCCCAAACCACAGCTCCCAGCCCCCAGACCACAGCCCCTAAACCACAGCCCCCAGACCACAGCCCCCAGACCACAGCCCCCAGACCACAGCCCCTAAACCACAGCCCCCAGCCCCCAGACCACAGCCCCCAAACCACAGCCCCTAAACCACAGCCCCTAAACCACAGCCCCTAAACCACAGCCCCTAAACCACAGCTCCCAGCCCCCAGACCACAGCCCCTAAACCACAGCCCCCAAACCACAGCCCTCACCAGCCTCCTTTGCAGCATGTGCCATAATAGCTCTGCGTTGTTTGAGTGAGTGAACAGGGAAGGCGTTAAGGGTGTGGGGCTGAGCCGTGCTAGCAGATGCTTCCAGCGTTGCCCCCTGTACATCCGCACCAGCAGCAGCCAGCTTGAGGAGGAAGCTGTTTGAAAGAGCAGCTATAATGGGCATCCCAGATGTTTATCTACAGACGGTCGGGGGAGGGGAAGGAGAACGAGGTGACACAGATCATCTTCAGGCATCCTTTGAGAAGACAACGCTTGATGTCATTAATGACGGCATATCTCAGTTGGATGGCAACTAAGTTTTCCTCTTAGTTTGTAATGGAAATGAAGCCTCCCTCCTCTACTCTCCTTATATCAAGACAGCCCTGCTTCCTCTACCTCTCCTTATATCAGGACAGCACCCTTCCTCTCCCTCTCCTTATATCAGGACAGCCACCCTTCCTCTACCTCTCCTTATATCAGGACAGCACCCTTCCTCTCCCTCTCCTTATATCAAGACAGCCCTGCTTCCTCTACCTCTCCTTATTCAGGACACCACCTCCTTCTTCTCCTCTCCTATATCAGGACAGCCCCCCTAACCTCTCCTTATACTAGGACAGCCATGCTTGTCGGTGTGGCGTGAGGAGGCCAGAGATAATGGTCGAGTACAGACTCTTATAAAAACCCGGGCTGTGTCTTATTATTTCACTGCAACACAAGACCAGCATAGACTGATGTCCATCTTTCTTACATGTTTTCAGGATTGGGGGCTTTTTTTCTCCCTTGAACATCGGATTTCCTACAGTATCTGAGACACATGAAGCGTGAAAAAAAAGCTGATTTCACAGCGACTGGAGGAGAACATCTGTAATGAGATTACGACATCGGTGGCTCAGCTCTGGTATTTTCGTGGCAGGAACCATGCTTCAATGCTTGTGACGTGTCAGAATTAAACCAGTTTGACAAGAACACAACTCTAGGGGGGGGGGGGAAGCGAAAGACTGAGACAGACAAACGGAGAGAAAGAATGGAGAGAGAAATCAAAAAGATAGACATAGGATAAGCAACACACGACAGAAACAGTGGCTAAAGCAACATAAGAGTTCAGTTCAGTCACAACATTTGTCCCATAAATTCCCTTTCAGCTCCACCGCCAGTCTGTTTCACAGCATGCTGCCTGTCTACCCTTCTGTCCTGTCTACCCCTCTGTCCTGTCTACCCCTCTGTCCTGTCTACCCCTCTGTCCTGTCTACCCCTCTGTCCTGTCCACCCCTTCTGTCCTGTCTACCCTTCTGTCCTGTCTACCCTTCTGTCCTGTCTACCCTTCTGTCCTGTCTACCCTTCTGTCCTGTCTACCCTTCTGTCCTGTCTACCCTTCTGTCCTGTCTACCCTTCTGTCCTGTCTACCCTTCTGTCCTGTCTACCCTTCTGTCCTGTCTACCCTTCTGTCCTGTCTACCCTTCTGTCCTGTCTACCCTTCTGTCCTGTCTACCCTTCTGTCCTGTCTACCCCTCTCTCCTGTCTACCCCTCTATCCTGTCTACCCCTCTGTCCTGTCTACCCCTCTGTCCTGTCTACCCCTCTGTCCTGTCAACCCATCTGTCCTGTCTACCCTTCTGTCCTGTCTACCCTTCTGTCCTGTCTACCCCTCTGTCCTGTCTACCCCTCTGTCCTGTCTACCCCTCTGTCCTGTCTACCCCTCTGTCCTGTCTACCCTTCTGTCCTGTCTACCCCTCTGTCCTGTCTACCCCTCTCTCCTGTCTACCCCTCTATCCTGTCTACCCCTCTGTCCTGTCTACCCCTTCTGTCCTGTCTACCCCTCTCTCCTGTCCCCTTTCTGCTGCCGACCTCTCTGTCTCGCCAGCGAGTGGGCCTGTGTTACACCAACTGGCCAGACATAAACACATCGCCTTCTCAACCGTCCTCCATTTTAAGATGTAAACCAAAAAACCCCCCCCTGGGGGTGGGGGGGGGGAAAGGGGGAAGGGGAGGGAGAGAAATAGGGGAGGGGCCAGAAAAAAAGAAAAAGGGGGGAAAAAAGGGAGAGGGGAGAGGAGAGAGAGGAGAGGATGCGGTAGACGGGAGGGAGAGGGGAGGGAGAGGGGAGGGAGGGGGGGAGGGAGAGGGGAGGGCAGAGGGAGGGAGATAGGGAGATAGGGAGGGGGATGTGAGGGGAGGTTTACACGGGAGGGAGAAGGGAGGGAGAGGGCAGGGGTCTGGATTTCGTTTGCTTTTCTTTCTTTCTTTTTTTTTTTTTTTTTTTTTTTTTTTTTTTTTTTTTTTTTTTTTTTTTTTTTTTTTTTTTTTTTTTTTGTGTGTGTGTGTGAGGTGTGGGGTGGGTTAGAGGAGCGTTGGGAGTTTGTTCACCGTTCGCTCTCCACGTCTGCGCCCGGCGCGTTGGGCTTCTGGCCGGCCCCCGGCAGCGTCTTCGGCTCGGCCGGTTCGTCTCTCTGTTGCACGCCCGCGGGGTTCCCCCTCCTTCGTTTCTTTCTGTTTTTCTTTCTCCGTCTCTCCCTCCTGCGGCTCCCGGTCCTCGGCCCCCCCCGCCCCCCACCACCGCCTGTCTCTTTGCTCTCACCCGCGCGCCCTTTGGTGTTTCTCTCCTCCTCCTCTGGCTTCTCTTGTCGCCCTTCTTGATCCGTCTTTTTCCTGGCCCTCTTACTGCGCCTTCTGTCTTTTCTCGTTTGCGGCTTTTGAGTGTCTGTTTTCTCGTGCGCGCTTCTACTCACAACCTTCTTTCACATGTTCGGTCTACCTTCCTTTTGTTTCCTTCTGGTCCGATCGCGCCATGTTTTTATTTCGGCTTCCGTCTGACCCTGCTCCGTCTTTTTCAGCCTTCCTGGTTTTCTCGCGACAGTTGCCTGTTCGTTCTTCGTGCCTCTGGCCCTTCTGCTTCCGCTGCTCCTTTTTGCTCTGTGCTACAGCTTTTGTCTCAGTCGTTTTTTCTTTTGCGATCCGTTTCTGCTTTCGAACACGCGTCCTGCCCATGGCGAGTGCATTCCCGCTGCTGAGGTCTTTAGGGGTTAATTATCGCTGTTGCCACCCTCGTCCATCACATGTTGTTTTCCTCTTCTTCCGTCGTCATGGGTCGGGCCTTTTCTTCCTTTGACTCTCTCCTGGTGGCGTTGGGACCGTTATAAGTCTCTGGAGTTCGAGTGCGTGTGGGCTCGTGCTAGGCTAAGCGGTTGGTAGGTGTGGTTTCGAATTTGCTTGTTGTTGGGTGTTGTGGGTTGTGTGTTGCGGCTATGTATGTTGGTGCTAGAAATTTACGTCGGCGTCTCTGGGCGGTCTCCGTGAAGACGTGGAAATGAAGTCAGTTTGGTCGCATTAGGCTCCTTGAACAGTATTTGTTTGCGTTGCGGGTGGATGGGGCATTGCTGCTTGGGGCGTTCTATTCTTGTTCACGTGGGTAGAGATGCTCCACTGACCATTTCTCTCTCTTGCGCTTTACTGTGAAGCTCGTACCTGATGCCCTGGCAGCGAGGCCTGACTAAAATGATTTTCCTAGAACTGTTTTGATAGCCTTATTTTTTTCTTCATGCTTGCTCGTACGTGAGGTGTGAAAAGGGATATCTGAGCGGGTGCCAGTCCAGTGTGACGGTGCGGCTTCGTGTTTGCTAGTGTGCGTGTCGTAGCTGCTTGGCTGTGTGTGTGTACATGGATCAATCAGGCCAAACCATGGGGGTGTAACACAATAGTACTGGCTGGAGAGCAAGAAACATATCTCGTATAGCACGAGAGCACGAGCAGAAGCGGCAGAGCGGAGAGAGCAGAGATGAGAAGTAGAGTAGCGCCTGTAGGATCCAACTACGACGGGCGCTGAGGTGATGCGTGGTGGAGGGAGGGGCATGCAGGGAGAGCGGGGGAGGGGCATGTATTATGTCGCTCGGGGATAAGCATATATTGTGATAGTGCAGTGTGTGCAATCGAGTTGATCAACGGGCATTGGCATGGAGAGGGATATCATAGGGTATAGGTACATAGTGGAGATGGTAGAAGTAGAGGGTGGGAGAGGGGGGGGGTGGGGGTGGGTGCAGTCGCTGAATGTTTTTTTTGTTTGTGTGTGTGTGAGGGGAGTGGTGTGTGGAGTGGAGGGTGGGGCATAGTTGGGTAGGCTTGACAGTTTCTCATTGTATCGCGTGACTAGTGTCATACCTATATAATACATACAGGTGGGGTAGTTTCCAACTTTCATAAGAGGACCTTGTTAGTGATAACGAAGAGAGAGAAGGGAGGAGAGAGAGAGAGCAGAAAAACAAGAATAAACGAGGGGTAGGGAGAGAGCGTGGAGAGGAGGGGAAGCGAGAGGGGAGGAGGGGAGAGAAGAGAGGAGGAGGGGAGGAAGGAGGACCGAAGTTGTACTGGCAGCCCCACGACCTCCAGGCACTCTGAATATTTCAGTCGTGCATTGGGGAGCACAGCTAGAAGGTCCTGTATCCACTTGAATACTACTCTTCTTTAGATATCTTGTAGGCATACAGAGGGTAAATATGAACAACCAGTAATTTAGTAATGTCTTTTTCATCAGTTAAATGTAAATCTATTTTCTTCATATATTTCAGTAGTTTAACAATGAAAAGGTGAAACAAGTGTATTTTTATTTCATTATAGGGAAATAAAATTGATTTTCTGTTTAAAAGACTGATTGCATTTTTGTGTGGAAAAATAGTAATTTCAGAGTGTGTCAGTGTTTGTTGGGACCTTCGTTTCCTTACTGTAAGAACAGCTTTGTGATACAAACCAGTTGTGCACTTAAAAGCTGATACTGGAGAGCTTACAATTCTACCTACAACTCTAACTCCCCACATAGGAGTGTATGTGAGTCAGAGGTGTTGGCTAGGCCAGAGTTTTAAAAATGTGCTCTCTGACATCACACTCAAACACATCGGGTCAAGGCTTTTGAATGTGCAGCTGGGTTAACACAGAGCTACCTCGCCTTCACACACACACCCACTCACACACCACACCACCCACACCCACCCCACACAGATCCCACAGATTGCACTGCAAGAACCTTTGGGTCACAGGAATCAGCCTGGGTAAGGCTACTTGAAAGTTCTCTACAGCTGGCGGCATGCGATGGCCGAGGGCGTGAGGTGGAGTTATCCCTCCAAGTACTGCAGCCCCAGGGAAGAACTGCCTCCATTAGAGGCTGCTTTGATATCTACCTCCTCTTGTCTCTCGTTATTAGCCAGGTCCAAGCTGACTGTTACGACGAGAGTTCTGTCCGTCACCGAGGAGCGGTGCAGAGAGCTGGCGGTCCTTTCGCATTGATTATTCGGAATAATCGGATTCGGAATGCAATGTCATTGAGATAAAACCTTGTCACATTGGTTAAGTTCACCTGAAATGAATTTGCCTGTGCTGGTCAGGACTGGCCTGGCTTGGCCTGGCTCTGGTGCTGGGCACAAACCCATATCAAGAAAAGATTTTGACTTGGAATGACCAGTCATGCACATCAGTCTTTTGTCTCATGCAAGCTGTTTGTGTGTGCTGTCGATGACAGTCTGACAGTCTAGCAGGAAGGTACCGTGTCATCTTAACCATTGAAGTCGGTACTGGTTTCAGCTTTTGTGGTTTATTCATCAACCATTCTACTATCTCATACCAAACACACATACATTGCTTGCACACACACACACGGACAGTTCTAGTCAGTCCATGCTTTGCCCTCGGGGAAAGAGATGCTTGTAAACTACAAGAACATACTGCACATGACGTTTTACATCCTTATTGTCCTTCTCTTTGCCCTAACACCACAGCCCTAACACAGCTTCCCACAGCCGCCGACTCAACAGCCCTAAACCACAGCCCGCTGTGCAATATCCGTATCAGTGTCGTCGGCGTGACGCCTAGCGTCTTGCCGTTTGCTGAGGCATGTGCACATAATGTGTGTGGAGTTGCGTCTGCTGGTTGTTTTGAGTACCGGATGTTGAAGTGTTAGTGAAGTTGTGTGTGCTGCCGGATATGTGTGTTGGTGTGTGTCTGAGAGCCGTGTGTCGTGTGATCTATGCAAATGCTTCGAGCGTGCCCCGGCTGTACATGCCGCACCAGCAGCACCAGCTTGAAGAGGAAGCTTCTTGAAATGAGGAGCTATAGATATGGGCATCCCAGATAGTATCTACAGGACGGCGGCGAGGGGCAAGGAGAAGTAGGTGACACAGATCATCTTCAGGCATCCTTTGAGAAGACAACGCTTGATGTCATTAATGACGCATATCTCATGTTGGAATTGGCACTATTTTCGCGTCTTTAGTTTGTATGGAAATGAAAAGCGCGCTCCTCGAGTCTCCTTATATCTAGACAGCTCACCCCTTCTCTACCTCTCCTCTATATCAGAGAACAGCACCCATTCCTCTTACCCTCCTTATATCAGGACAGCCTCCCTTCCTCTCCCTCTCCTTATATCAGGACAGCCCTGCTTCCTCTCCCTCTCCTTATATCAGGACAGCCCTGCTTCCTCTACCTCTCCTTATATCAGGACAGCACCCTTCCTCTCCCTCTCCTTATATCAGGACAGCCCTCCTTCCTCTCCCTCTCCTTATATCAGGACAGCCCCAGCCATAACCTCGTCCTAATATACTAGGACAGCCATGCTTGTCGGTGTGGCGTGAGGAGGCCAGAGATAATGGTCGAGTACAGACTCTTATAAAAACCCGGGCTGTGTCTTATTATTTCACTGCAACACAAGACCAGCATAGACTGATGTCCATCTTTCTTACATGTTTTCAGGATTGGGGGCTTTTTTTCTCCCTTGAACATCGGATTTCCTACAGTATCTGAGACACATGAAGCGTGAAAAAAAAGCTGATTTCACAGCGACTGGAGGAGAACATCTGTAATGAGATTACGACATCGGTGGCTCAGCTCTGGTATTTTCGTGGCAGGAACCATGCTTCAATGCCTTGTGACGTGTCAGAACGTTTACCAGTTTGCGGAACCAAACTCTTAGGGGGGGGGGAAGCGAAAGACTGAGACAGACAAACGGAGAGAAAGATGGAGAGAGAAATAAAAGATAGTAGATAAGCAGACACAGCAAGAAACAGTAGGCTAAAAGCCAACAGTAAGAGTTCAGGTTCAGTCACAACATTTGTGCCATTAATTCACCCTTCAGCTCCACGCCTAGTCTGTTTCCACAGCATGCTGCCCTTGGCTACCCTTCTGTCCTGTCTACCCCTCTGTCCTGTCTACCCCTCTGTCCTGTCTACCCCTCTGTCCTGTCTACCCCTCTGTCCTGTCTACCCTTCTGTCCTGTCTACCCCTCTGTCCTGTCTACCCCTCTGTCCTGTCTACCCCTTCTGTCCTGTCTACCCCTCTCTCCTGTCTACCCCTCTATCCTGTCTACCCTTCTGTCCTGTCTACCCCTTCTGTCCTGTCTACCCCTCTCTCCTGTCTACCCCTCTATCCTGTCTACCCTTCTGTCCTGTCTACCCCTCTGTCCTGTCTACCCCTCTGTCCTGTCTACCCCTCTGTCCTGTCCACCCCTTCTGTCCTGTCTACCCCTCTGTCCTGTCTACCCCTCTGTCCTGTCTACCCCTCTGTCCTGTCTACCCCTTCTGTCCTGTCTACCCCTCTGTCCTGTCTACCATTCTATCTGCTGGCTAAGGCTATGTTTGTCGACGCCTCTATCCTGTCTACCCCTCTGTCCTGTCTACCCCTCTGTCCTGTCCACCCCTCTGTCCTGTCTACCCCTCTGTCCTGTCTACCCCTTCTGTCCTGTCTACCCCTCTGTCCTGTCTTTCTGTCTGCCAACCTCTCTGTCTTCGCCAGCGCAGGTTGGGCCTGTGTTTACACCACTGCAGCATAAACACATCGCCTTTCCAACCGTCTCCATTTAGAGAGTAAACAACCCTGGGGGAGGAGGAGGGAGAAGGGAGGCAGAGGGGAGGGAGAGGGGAGGAGGAGGAGGAGGAGGAGGAGGGAGAGGAAGGGAGAGGGGGAGAGGAGGAGGAGAGGGAGAGGGGAGGGAGAGGGAGGGGAGAGGGGAGGAGGAGGGGGGGGGGAGGAGAGGGGAGTGGAAGGGAAGGGATAGGGAAGGGAGAGGGGATGTGGAGGGGAGGTACAGGAGTAGGGAGAAGGAGGGAAGGGAGGCAGAGGGGAGGGAGAAGGGAGGTCACGGCATGCCCAAAGATTTCAGCATAAAGTCTGGCACTTGGCTCCACTGCAATTACCTCCCGTTAATGAAGCACCCCCAGTCCTGTGTGTGTTTGTCCTCCCTGTGGGACCTGTCAGCACACACACTCACTCACACACACACGCAACACACACACAACACACCACACACACACACACACAACAGTAATCCAACTGATGGGACCCTCTGTTTGGGAGGCTGTTTACCTTTGCTGCTGTGTGGGTTGGTAGGGCTGGGTCCTGGGTCTGGTCTGGTCTCGGTCGGAGGCTGGGGCTGGGTCTGGTGTCTGGTCTGGGTCTGGGTTTGGGTCTGGGGCTGGATCTGGGGCTGGATCTGGGCTGAACAGTGCAGAGCAGGAGCAGAAGCAGGGACAGGACAGGACAGGACAGGCAGAGCGAGCAGAGGAGCAGAGCAGGACAGGACAGAGCAGAGCAGAGGCAGGACAGAGCAGAGCAGAGCAGGACGGGGCATTTAGCTCCGGGAGAGACAGGTAGGCGTCTGAGTTGACTAACTGAGTTTGACAGTAGTGTTTCTGCAGAGAGACGGCAGGGAGTGAAGCAAGTTTCGCTCCAGAGAGTTGGGGGAGGGAGGGAGAGGTCTCTGTATACTCTGTTACATCTTGGTTTCAGACACTTTCCCTCAAAAATACTTTGATACTTACTCCTGATACTTACTGTATTTTAAGAAGTCTGATTCAAGATCATATTTCTGCGTGACCATTACTTGAACAGCTTTGATGCAGATGGAATAACCTGCCTGACCTCTGGAACCGTAGGTAGCATTCATTGTTTAGTTTTAAGGCTTAAAAGATGAATTGTGTGTGGGAGTGATGAGTTGGATGAGAATCAGATTAAGAAATAAAACCTGCATGTTTTCATATGCCTGGAACAATCACCCTCTGTAGAACTTAGAAGGAGGGAGGGGAAAGCAGGAAGAGGCGAGGGGTGAGAGACAGAGGGGGAGACAAAGGCCGAAAGCAGAGGGGAGGTATCGAAGCGGGAGAGCAAGGAGAGGAGAGGAGGAAAAAAGAAAAACAATAGGGGGAGACAAGAAACAGGAGGAGATGGGAGCAGAAAGGAGAGGAGAGAGAAAAGAAAAAAAGAGAGAAAAAGAAAAAGAAAGAAAAAAGAGAGGGAGGGAGGGAGCAGAGAGGGAGGGAGAGCGAGCGAGAGGGAAGGCGGAGAGCAAGCAGGCGAAAGCGAGGGAAGGGAAAGCAGTGGGAGAAGGAAGGCGAGACAGTGAGGGAGAGAGAAAAAGGAGGGAGCAGAGGGAGGAGGGAAACAGAGGGGAGCAGAGAGGGAGGAGGGGAAGCAGAATTGGAAGAAGGGAAGGGAGCAGTGGGGGAGAAAGGAGGGGAGCAGAGGGGAGGTGAGAGGAGAAGGAGCAGAGAGAGAGGGAGCAGGGAGCAGAGAGGGGGCATGGAAGGGAGCAGTGGCGGAAAAGGATGGGAGCAGAAAAGCAAGGTGAAAAAAAGTAAAATAAATATTTTGTAAAAGATTTAGACAGAGAGGTTTTGAAAGGTTAAAAAGATATGTTCACTGATAAGTTTTGAAAAACAATTTTTGAAAAATAGGTTTGGTTGTGAAAGATTTTTAAAAAGTTTTCCTATAAAAGTTCATGTTGGACTTGTCTCTTTCTAGAGTCATTGTGGTCCAACCTTCCCAAACTCAAACAGACTTGTGAAACTCCCTCAGAGAGACAAATCCTGTCCTGAATCAGACGTCTGCATGGCTGAATATCAGCCTCTCAAGAGTATGACAAGGTCGGTTTCTATCTCTGTGTTACTAAATTCGATTTCTTAAATCTACTTCAGTATCTTGAAAAGGGGCAGTTATTTAAATACTGGGACACATGATGATGATGCTGAAAGTGAACAGTTCATAACCTCTTGTGTATCAACAGACATTTTATTGTACAGTGTACAACAGTGTACAATGGTAGTTACGTAACCAAGCTAAGCAGGTCAGAACATTTCCTAGAAAAGCTTTTGAGGCAGAGCCACCACATGAGGACAGACAGGAACACTAGTTTTTACTGAAGCTAGAACATAACACAATACCCGTGCGGTCAGGAGAGGCCGAGACGAAGAACACAGCAGTCGGGTGGAAATCTCGTAGACTCCAGGGGGCACGAAAAGGGCGTGACATATCGGTGCGAGATAACTGTTGCTGTCTGATAACCGAAGTTCGCGACCGACATGTACTAGTGGTCCTCGTTTCAATAGTAGCGTCCCCACAGAGGAGGGAGAGGGAGGCAAGGGTGGGCGACCAGGATGAACTGTGAGTGCGAAAAAGTGCGCGGGAGTACTAGCATAGCGGCTCAAACAACGATACCTGTCGAACGGGAAGGGCAGCGCGGTAACTGGGGTCAGGTAACACAGCAGCCCGCCCTCCCCCGGCCACCCACAACACACACCCACACACCACACACCCACAACACACACACACAAAACACAACACCACACACACAGATGCACACCACACACACACAAACGCACAAAGAACGCCGGCCCCAGGAAAGCCAACGAACAGGCGGGAGGCGCGCGACAGCGCGCACCGGGCGATGTACCGTTCGGTTACGATGTACTGTCGCTGTCACCGTGGTCGTGTACTGTGGTCAGGTGACTGGCTGGAGTCGAGGGGGTACTCGTGGTGCAAAATGATACCTACCATGGATCAACACGTCCTGGATATGGTCGAGCGAAGACCCGATACCGAGGTTACTAGTGGTCGAATGTAACGTGTAGGGAGAGGGTCGTGGACTGTTCACATGCAAAAGAGAGTCTTTACTGATGGCCTTTACTGTGTAGGTCTGCTCTGTGTGTGTTGGTCCGTGCTGTTCTTGTAGGGTCTGTTAGGGTCTTGTCCTGTCAGGTTTGTCACGTGCACGCGAGTTTTGCAGTTGAGATTCATTAACACCAGTAAGAGGGATCTGCGCTCCTACGGAGACACAGCGTCGATCGTTGATGATTCCAGTAAGAGGACTGGACGGGCTCATTGCAAGCCCGCTGCGTGCAGGGCCAGCCGGCGCCCTGTCTGTTGTTTCAAGCTGCGAGCGACATCTGAAGATCGTTCAAGTGGTGCTCTCGCCTCCGTTCAACCTAGGACCGGCATGGGAGCGACCGGGACACCATCTCTTGAAGGTAAGTACTCTGTTGTCCAGATATACAAAAGGAGGACCATGTAGCGTCTTGAAACGTCGGTCAGACTTTTGTTCTAGCAAAGACATGGGATGTGGTCATATGTGTCTCGAGCTGCTTGCTCATGTGACTGAGACATCGCGCCCGGTGTTCGGGAGCGGTGCTCTGTTGTTCAGTAAGATGGACAGTCGCGGTTGTGAAGATGATCCTCGGTGTCCGCATTGTTCAGCTAAGAGGGCACTCGCCCCTCTCTCACCGCCCTGAGTGCGATCTGCTGACATCATCAGTAGAGGACATCGCGCGCCGTCCTTCGAACGTGTCGCTCTCTGAGAATGACTAGTCAAGTGAGGGAGAGGAACACTGGGTCTATGAAGTAGCGCTGAGGTGGGTTCTGTTCAGGTTCCAGTAAGCGAGGAAACATGGTCTTTCGAGCGTCTCTGCTTCGCCCAAGTGAGACAGGGAGCCTTATCGCGTCGAAAGTGTGTCTAGTTATCTCCAGATAATGAGACACTCACGCTAGTCTGCAGAGCCCCCTGCGGTGCTGCCCGGCATACCGTGTGTCTTTTGTTCAGTAAGAGGACATGGTGTTGAAGTGTCTGTTGTTCAGTAAGAGGACACAGTGTTGAAGTGTGTCTGTTGTTCATTAAGAGGACATGGTGTTGAAGTGTCTGTTGTTCAGTAAGAGGACACAGTGTTGAAGTGTGTCTGTTGTTCATTAAGAGGACATGGTGTTGAAGTGTCTGTTGTTCAGTAAGAGGACACAGTGTTGAAGTGTGTCTGTTGTTCATTAAGAGGACATGGTGTTGAAGTGTCTGTTGTTCAGTAAGAGGACACTGTGTTGAAGTGTGTCTGTTGTTCAGTAAGAGGAGATGGTGTTGAAGTGTGTCTGTTGTTCAGTGAGAGGACATGGTCTTGAAGTGTGTCTGTTGTTCAGTGAGAGGACACTGTCTTGAAGTGTGTCTGTTGTTCAGTAAGAGGACACTGTGTTGAAGTGTGTCTGTTGTTCAGTAAGAGGACATGGTCTTGAAGTGTCTGTTGTTCAGTAAGAGGACATGGTCTTGAAGTGTGTCTTTTGTTCAGTAAGAGGACATGGTGTTGAAGTGTCTGTTGTTCAGTAAGAGGACATGGTGTTGAAGTGTGTCTGTTGTTCATTAAGAGGACATGGTGTTGAAGTGTCTGTTGTTCAGTAAGAGGACACAGTGTTGAAGTGTGTCTGTTGTTCATTAAGAGGACATGGTGTTGAAGTGTCTGTTGTTCAGTAAGAGGACACAGTGTTGAAGTGTGTCTTTTGTTCAGTAAGAGGACATGGTGTTGAAGTGTCTGTTGTTCAGTAAGAGGACATGGTGTTGACGTGTCTGTTGTTCAGTAAGAGGAGATGGTCTTGAAGTGTGTCTGTTGTTCAGTAAGAGGACATGGTCTTGAAGTGTGTCTGTTGTTCAGTAAGAGGACACAGTGTTGAAGTGTGTCTGTTGTTCAGTGAGAGGACATGGTGTTGAAGTGTCTGTTGTTCAGTAAGAGGACATGGTCTTGAAGTGTGTCTTTTGTTCAGTAAGAGGACATGGTGTTGAAGTGTCTGTTGTTCAGTGAGAGGACATGGTGTTGAAGTGTGTCTGTTGTTCAGTAAGAGGACATGGTGTTGAAGTGTGTCTGTTGTTCAGTAAGAGGAGATGGTCTTGAAGTGTGTCTGTTGTTCAGTAAGAGGACATGGTGTTGAAGTGTGTCTGTTGTTCAGTAAGAGGACATGGTCTTGAAGTGTGTCTGTTGTTCAGTAAGAGGACATGGTGTTGAAGTGTGTCTGTTGTTCAGTGAGAGGACACCGTGTTGAAGTGTGTCTGTTGTTCAGTGAGAGGACACAGTGTTGAAGTGTGTCTGTTGTTCAGTAAGAGGAGATGGTGTTGAAGTGTCTGTTGTTCAGTGAGAGGACATGGTCTTGAAGTGTGTCTGTTGTTCAGTAAGAGGACATGGTGTTGAAGTGTCTGTTGTTCAGTGAGAGGACACGGTCTTGAAGTGTGTCTGTTGTTCAGTGAGAGGACACTGTCTTGAAGTGTGTCTGTTGTTCAGTAAGAGGACACTGTGTTGAAGTGTGTCTGTTGTTCAGTGAGAGGACATGGTGTTGAAGTGTGTCTGTTGTTCAGTGAGAGGACATGGTGTTGAAGTGTGTCTGTTGTTCAGTAAGAGGACACTGTCTTGAAGTGTGTCTGTTGTTCAGTAAGAGGAGATGGTCTTTCAGCCCCAAAGCAGCTGATCTTTGGATTCTGTTTGACTTGTGCGATTAATCAGTAACAGTTTAAGTTAGGTGTGATTAAGTGGTAACAGTTTAAGTTAGGTGTGATTAAGTGGTAACAGTTTAAGTTAGGTGTGATTAAGTGGTAACAGTTTAAAGATGGGTGTGAATAAAACACAATGGGTTTATTGTGTCCCTGAATGTGAAAAATGTATTTTCTGTTCTCTCTAAACCACAAACACAGTGCACGCGCTGTTCGACTGCGTGACCTTTCAGTCTCTAGAATTCTTCTCTGGCTGGTGCCCATACCCTGCCCTCCTCTCCTCACCTTGCACCCCTGCCTCTCCTCCGCACCTTCTCTCTCTGCCTCCTCTCCTCACCTTCACTCCTGCCTCCTCTCCTCACCTTCACTCCTGCCTCCTCTCCTCACCTTCACCCCTGCCTCCTCTCCTCACCTCCTCACCCACCCCCTCTCTCCTCACCTTCACCCCTGCAGCATTCCTCCTCCTCACCTTTCACCACCTGCCTTCTCCGCCACCTTCTCTCTCTGCCTCCTCTCCTCACCTTCACTCCTGCCTCCTCTCCTCACCTTCACCCCTGCCTCCTCTCCTCACCTTCACTCCTGCCTCCTCTCCTCACCTTCACCCCTGCCTCCTCACCGCACCTTCCCTCCTGCCTCCTCTCCTCACCTTCACCCCTGCCTCCTCTCCTCACCTTCACCCTTCCTTCTTTCCTCAGCCTTCACCCTGCCTCGCATCTCCTCACCAGGTTCACCCCTGCCTCCTACTCCTCACCTTCACCGGAGTCCAGGTGTACATTTTGGACAGCCTGTGGCACATCTGGTCTAGCGTTAGGTTATTGTGTGTTCAGTAAATTGTTTTTATTCCCCACAATGTTCCGGGATGCCAACAACTCGTAGTGATTTCCATCAGGGGATAAAGTGAAGTGCTGGACCTGCCTTTAACATTTCATTTTCAAATGTTTACCCATATTTTAAATATGAGTTGTGTGTCATTGCTACAGTTTGCTACAGTTTTCAATATGCCAAGATGCCTGCTGAAGACCCCCCTTCCTCCCCCTCCACACCAGGGAGCCCCACCTCCCCCGACCACGACCTCCACCTCCATCCCTCCCTTAACCCCTCCCCTCCCTCCATCCCTCCCTCCCCTCGCATCCTCCCTCGACCTCCTCCCCTCCCCACTCCCCTCCCTCACCTCCTCCCTTTCCTCCCGCCTCCATCCCTCCCCCTACCATCCATCCATCCATCCCTCCCTCATCCATCCCCCCCTCCCTCTCCATCCTCCCTCACATCCCTCCATGCCCTCCCTTTCTCCCTCTCCTTCCAACTCTCCCTCGTCCACAGCCAGATCTCCCTGCCCTGCTCCACAGCCAATCTCCCTTTCTCCCTCTCCTTCCAACTCTCCCTCTCCACAGCCATCTCCCTCCCTCTCCACAGCCATCTCCCTCCCTCCCCTCCGGTATTGATTGGTTTAAACCCCCTTGTGGCAGCTGGCCTTGCGTGGCTGACAGTAACCACACTATTCATTATTCATCGCAAACGTTACAGGAATCTACAGGGACAAATCTTAAAGTTGTTTCCATGGTAATTCGAAGAAGGCTTCATCCCTTGCGTGATCCAGAAGAGAGGTAAAAATAAACTTGAGGAAGTTAACAAGACCCCGGAGGGATAGAGAGACGGTGTCATTAGGACTGAAGCGCTCTCCACCCTATTGACAGTAGTAGCAGAGGAGGGCAGAGAGGAGAGGGTTTGGTGGAGGCCAGTGTTATTATTAGGCCTGGCTCATGATGAAAGCTCGTCTGTTGTGTGTGTTTGGTCTGGACTGATGTTGGTTTTGCTACGATGTCCAGGGAGAACAGAGGGGGATTCTGCATGTACACACAGCGATAGTCTGACACACACACATCATCATCATCCTAACACACACACATCATCATCCTAACACACACACATCATCATCCTAACACACACACATATCCTCATCCTAACACACACAACATCATCCTAACACACACACACACCAGCAGCCTAACACACACACACACACACACCAGCAGCCTAACACACACACCAGCAGCCTAACACACACACACACACACACACACACACCAGCAGTCTAAGTCACCACTCTCCAAACGGATCTGAAAAGACCCTTGGGTGTTCAGCCCTCCTCTGTGGTTTTCTCTCTGCTCTGTGAGTTTCAAGACAAACTGGCCCCTTGATCTCAGAGCTGAGGCACATGGGGCCAACAGATCAAAGCCTGCACTCTCTCTGTCTCTCTCTCTGTCTTTCTCTCTGTGTGTCTCTATCTCTCTCTCTCTGTCTCTCTCTCTGTGTCTCTCTCTCTGTCTCTCTCTGTCTCTCTCTGTCTTTCTCTTTGTGTCTCTCTCTCTGTTTCTCTCTCTCTCTGTCTCTCTCTCTGTGTCTCTCTCTCTGTCTTCCTCTCTGTCTCTCTCTGTCTTTCTCTCTGTGTCTGTCTCTCTGTCTCTCTCTCTGTGTCTCTCTCTATCTCTCTCTCTCTGTCTCTCTCTCTGTGTCTCTCTCTCTGTCTCTCTCTGTCTCTCTCTGTCTTTCTCTCTGTGTCTCTCTCTGTCTCTCTCTCTGTCTCTCTCTCTCTCTCGTCTGGTCTCCTCTGCCTCTCTGTCTCGGTCTCTGTCTCTCCTTCTAGTCTCTGTTCTCTCTCTCTCTCTCTGGCTCCTACTCTCTGTTGTCGTCTCTCTCTGTCTCTCCGTCTCTCTCATGTCTTTCTGCTTTGTGTCTTCTCTCTTGTTTCTCTGCGTCTCTCTGTGTCTCTCTTGTCTCATCTCTAGTTCTCTCTGTCTCTCTCTGTCTCTCTGGTGTCTCTCTTCTGTCTCTCTCTATGTCTCTCTCTCTTTCCATCTCTCTTTCCATCACTCTCCCTTTTTCATTCTCACTCTCGCTCATCTCCACCCTCTCTGTCTCTCCTCTGTCCTCTCTCATGTCCTCTCTCCTCACCATGTGTCTCTTCTCTCTCTCCTACCCTCTCTGTCTCTCTCTGTCTCTCTGTGTCCTCTCTGTGTCTCCTCTCTTGTCCTTCACTCTCTTCTCTTCTCGTTGTGTCTCTCTGTATCTCCTCCTCTCTGTCTCTCTCTCTCTCGTCTCCTCTCTGTCTCTCTCTTCTGCCTCCTCTGTCTCTCTCCTCGTCTCTCGTCCCAGTCTCTGTCTCTCTCTCTCTCCTCTCTCTCTCTTCCTGTCTCTCTCCTCGCTCTGTCTCTCCTGATCCCTCTCCTCTGTCCTAACATCTCTGTCCTCTCTCTCTCCTCTCTAACTCTCTCTCTTCTCTCTCACACTCAACACTTGCACGAGCCAGGAGATATATAGAAGAGAAAAAGAAGGGAGTGGAATAAGAAGTGGAGAAATTTAAGAGTAGAGTGTGTGTAATGAGTTTTACACGGTCGTGTGTATGAAGTGTCCAGATGTTAATTAGTGTTTTTGTGTGTGTGGTTGTGTGTTTATGTGTGTGTGTATTTATTTGTATGTGTTGATGCGTGTGTGTTTGTGTGAAAGAGAGAGACAGAAAGAGTGTGTGTGTGTGTATATAGTGTGTGTGTATAGTCGGGATACCAGGCAGCTGCGTCCAGTAGTGGAGCAGCTTGGACAGACAGATGGCCAGCTACAGTGTGGTTAAATCAGAGAAACTCTCTCGCTCTTCCTCCATCTATCTGCCCCCCTCTCTCTGTCTCTCTATCTCCCACCAACCTCTCTCTCTCTCCACTCTCTCGCTCTACTCCATCTGCCCTCCCTCTCTCTCTGTCTTCCTCTATCTGCCCCCCTCTCATCTCTCTCTCTCTCTCTCTCCTTGCTTCTCTCCCTCTCTTGCTCTCTCTCTCTCTCTCTTCTCCTCCTCCTCTGCCCTCCCCCCCTCTCTCTGTCACTGCCCCCCACCTCTCCTCTCCTGTCCTCTCATCTAGCCCCCCCCTCTCTCTCTCGCTCTCTGTCTCTACACCCCTCTCTCTCTCTGCCCATCTCTCTCTCTCTCTACCTTAGACAGTCCCCCCCAGACACATGAACCATGATATCTGTCTCCTCAGGGACCTCCACGCTGTGCAGCGTTGTCTGTAGCATCGTCTGTGTGGCCAGTATCCCTGCTCTGGTCTCCCATACCGCAGGAAGCTGCAGAGAGAGAGAGAGCAGGTTCTCTGTGTGGCCTTGATGTCCTCCGTGTCTGAATATTCATGAGCAGGTTGTGATTAACTCAGGATCCTCCTTTGTTGAAACACTTCCTGTGAGCAAGGTTCCTTAAATTAATTATGTTTGCCTAATGAATAATTTAGCTTCGGAAAAGATAATTTCTATACGCTGCTGAGCAGCTGAGGCGCGGTTAAACAGCAAGCTGTAAGTCTGGCTGATTTCACATGACGCCTGTGACACAAGCATTAGCAGACAAACGCTTTCTTGTCTCTCCCTCCGCCATGACTAAAATATTACCTCTGATTGTTTTCTGACAAGTGTTCAGCAACTAGAGCAAAGCTCAATTAGACGGCTCAGTCTCTCAACGACCTGCAAGCAGTGTTCTCAATGTTTAGTAGGAATTCGTCTTCAAGGTTTAGAGAATGCTGAAGGACTTTTAACACATCGTTGACAGTCAATATGACTTTTGTTTAGCACAATTACCAAATTACATTTATGTCTACTGCAACTACTTAATGTACAATAAGACACTCACAGAAGGTATTGAAAGCATAAACAGAATAAAAAAAGATTGTTAGCTCAGTGAATCCTGCTGATAAAAGCATTGCATTCTTCTGAGCTGTTGCTATGGAAATTGCAGGTAACTATTGTTGACCCAATAAAAGCTTTGGGTTGGTCTAAGGATTTCTCCATGTTCAGTAGAACATTATGCACCAAGGATCCAACTATTGTGGAAACATCAAAGGCGGTGTTGTCCAATGTCTTGTCACGTTTGGTTTCCAGCTGAAAGCTCCTGATGCAGCTGATATTAAGACAGAAACACAGTTTCACTTCACAAGAGACGGCTGCCTGTGTACATACCTCTGCTGTACCTCTGCTGATGCCAAAAATAGTCTGAACGTTGTTGATAAAGCAAACCAGAGAAACAGCAAGACTGCTACACTTTCAATTTCGCTGCAAAAATATTGTAAAAATTGTGAAGAAATACATTTACACACACACACACACACGCGTACACACGCGTACACACACTTATAGCATTTGTTCCCTGCCGCACTCTCTCTCTCTCTCTGTCTCTCTATAAACACTTGCCACTGTAATGCCCCTCATGTGAAACAGATTGTAAAACAGGGACATGCTTGTTGATGCTGCGAGGGCTTCACCCTGCTGTATCGATCATGTGCTGCTGCCAGACAGCCAGGGGTCTGCAGCTGTCCCTCCTCAACAAAATCAATTAGTGTGAAACATGGTGCTGGGTCCTGGGGGGCTGGGGGCCCCCGGGGAGGTGGTGTTCCTGGGGGCTGGGGCCCCCTCGGGGCGGTGGTGTGCCAGGGGGCTGGGGGTGTGCCTGGGGCTGTGTCTGGGGGCCCCCTCAGGTTGGTGGGGGCTGGGGTCATGAGACTCCCTGCTGAGTAGCACCATCAAACCATGGTCTCACTTCCTCTCCTGAGGGTCTCACCCAGAGTGCATGCTGGGAAGACAGGAGAACAGAGTGCATGCTGGGAAGACAGGAGGACAGAGTGCATGCTGGGAAGACTGGAGGACAGAGTGCATGCTGGGAAAACAGGAGAACAAAGTGCATGCTGGGAAAACAGGAGGACAGAGTGCATGCTGGGAGGTGAGGCTGCCTTCTCCAACCTCAGGAGCTTGGTCTGGTCTGGTCCGGTCTGGTCTGGTCCAGTATGATTTGGTCTGGTCTGGTCTGGTCTGGTCTGGCTCTGCCTGTATGCTGCTGCTCCACCTGCCTCTGTATAGCTGATGGTACTTCGTTCAAGAGGGATTTATCTGTACTTCTCATCCCCGTCACACCCTGTCTTGGACCAGCTTCAGTGTGGGCGAGAGCTGACACCATGTCAGTAATGCGGCTGTGTGCCAGGAGAATCCACTTGTGTGGCGTTTAATTCAATCGTCTCCGGCTGAGCAGTGCCTGTTGACTGCTCTCCCTCGGGCACGGGGGGTCGGACGGGGGAGGCAGACGGGGGAGATAGTGGAGGGAGCAGGTGGGCAGGTGGTAGATGTCATAGTTCAGTGCCCCAGCTAGATGAGGTCCAGAGTGAATGTCTGCAGCTTATCGCTCGCTGGACGACTCGAGTCAGACGAACTTCTTCCTGATATTCGCCTCTGACAGTAATGTCACGAAGGTTTTGAAGATATCCTAATCTTAATCGCTGTTAAATCCTCGTGACTGATGAGTTCTGTGGGTCGTGGATCAGAGGGGTTGAATTGTTGCTTGATGTTGTCAGCTCCTTGCTTTAAACACCAAGACAAACTCAGCTGTGCTGAATGGGGCCTCTTGACCATAGGATTATACAGATCAAACTTTCATGTGTAACTAAAAGACCTCCTATAATGTTAAAGTTGACATCAACAGTAACAGCTACAGTTCTGTGAGGTGGAAAGGTGGAGCTGTGATGTTAACAGAGTTAGCGTTAGCCCTAGCTGCAGTACTAACAGAGTTAGCATTAGCACTAGCTGTTGTGTTAACTGAGTTAGCGTTAGCACTAGCTGTAGTGCTAACAGAGTTAGCGTTAGTGCTAGCTGTGATGATATCAGAGTTAAGGTTGGAGCTAGCTGTAATTTTAACAAAGTTAGCTTTTGAGCTAGCAGTAGTGTTAACCGAGTTAGCGTGAGCACTAGCTGTAGTGTTAAGGATTAAGGTTAGCACTAGCTGTAGTGCTAACACAGTTAGCATTAGTCTATCAATCACCAACCATTATTGGGAAACCTCTTCGTTATTCATCTGTGTACAAGATGATGTTGATTACATAGTGAGTCTGAGGAGAACCCAAGGTCAACATTGACTTATTTTGGTCAGTCAGCCAGTAAATAAGTCAGTAAACCAGTCAGTCAGTTGGTTGGTTTGTCTGCTTATCTGCCAGTTCGGCAGAGTGGCTTTGCCCTCCAAGCTAATTAAGCGTCAGCCTTTGGCGGAGACTTGTGAATCAATGAAATACTAACAGGCTGCCGGGACACTTGAGAAATGATATCAATCTACCACATCTCCTCGACCCCCCCTCCTCCTCCTCCTCCTCCTCCTCCTCTCCTGTCTGCTTGGTAGCTTCCCTACCCCTCCTCCTCCTCTCTCCTCGTATCTACACCCCCTCTCCTCCTCTCCCCTCCTATCTCCTCCCCTCCTGCTCACTGCTGGGTGCTGTTAACACCCTCTCTTGCAGACAGCAGCCAGGGTCACCATTAGAAGCAGGGCAGAGAGACAGGAGACATGTTGGAACAGGAACCTTGCAGTTGCTGCTGTTGTTTGTGTGTATTTTGGGAGACAGGGCCCTGAGGTGCTCAGTTTCACACATCACAAAGGAATACAAATCCCCGCTTCTCCAGTAATGATGAAACGTCTTCTTGGCTAATACGCTTTGAAGAAAGCTTCTCCGCTCCTCCTCCTTCTCTGAGTGACGGCTTCTCCCTGAAGACAAGAGTCGGGCAGATTGAAGGAAGCTTTCCAAGAGCACACTGATTTGAAGAGCTTTGCTTTCTGCATTGATCAGAGATTGATAGCTCTGTCTCATGGACTGTGCAGGAGCTCTGGATGTCTGGGGTGTGTGTGTGCGCGTGTGTGTACGTGCATACACGTTTGTGTGTATCGATATGGATCAAATATGTCAGATAAATTAGTAAATTACATTTGCTATAATAGTTATGGTGTGTGTTTGTGTGTGTGGTGTGTGTCTCTGTTGACATTGCTGCAGTGTATACTGTGCGTGTGTGTTTGATGTGTGTATCACTAGGAGCGGAAATTACATTTTTGTAGCCAAGGAAATGTGGAGGCGATCAGGGCTACAGACTGACCACACATAGTGAGGGTTTAAACTACTGTCTCGCCCTCTTCCCTCCCTCCCTCTTTCTCTCCCTCTCTTTATCCCCCTCTCTACTTCCCTCTCCTCCCCTCTCTCTCCCTCCCTCCCTTTCCCTAATCTCGCCCCTCCTTCCTCCCCCCTCTCTCCTGCCCCCCCCCCCCCCCCCCCCCCCCCCCCCCCCCACCATCTCCTCCTCCCCCTCTCCCCCTTCCCTCTCTCTCCCCCTGTCCCCTCTCCCTCTCTCTCCCCTGGTCCCCCTTCCCCTCTCTCTCCCCCTCTCTCCCTCCCTCTCTCCCCCTCACAGTCCACATGCTGTGAGATGCATCCAGCCCCCACAGAGATGATTACTCTTGGTGTTTGGAGGGAGGAACGTGTGCACACACACTGCAATTCAATTAGTGCCTTTAATCATCTGCTTTACCTACGCTGATGTGGTGTGACACGGAGACACAGGCTGCAGGCCACAGGCTCCATCACACCCAGCCGGCTGGGATCAGTGTTGATTAGACAGCTCCTTCCGGCATCGCTCTCTCACCCCCAGCGCTCCAGCAGACAACAGCCTTTCCCGGGTATCACAGACCCACCTAGACGTGTTTCATTCGAAGTGGATTAAATATGAAATAGTTTGGTGTGTGTGGGTTAGTAGTTGTGTGTGTGTTGGTCAGTGAATGTGTGTGAATTGGATGGTCGGAAAGCGAAGGAGTGAGAACGCGGTGTATGTGTGGTGTGTGTACGTGTGTGTGTGTGTGACAAAAGTAGTGTAGTGTGTGTGTGAGAGAGAGAGAGAGAGAGGAGAGAGGAAGCCGTGTGGGCTATTGAAATGTCAGGAGGATTAAGTTGGAGCAGGCAGGGTGATAGAGTCTCCTAGAGCTGCTACTCCTCCAATTAAGGAGAGGGAGAGGCGAGAGGGAGAGGTGGAGGCGAGGAGGAGGAGCGAAGGGAGAGGCAGAGGGAGAGGAAGGGAGGGACAGGAGAGAGGAGGGAGGAGAGAGGGATGAGGAGGAGGAGAGAGGAGAAGGAGAGGGGGAATGGGGGGAGGAGAGGGTAGGAGAGGGGAAGAGAGGAGAGGGAGGGAAGGAGAGGGTGAGTAGAGGAGTGATGAAGAGGGTTGAGAGGAGGCAGGGAGAGGAGAGGGGAGCTAGGGGGAGGAAGAGGAAAAGGAGGGGAGGAGAGGCTGGGAGGGGAGGAGAGGCTGGGAGGGGAACACCTTTATTCCCTCACGGCAGGGTTTAAAAAATGACAGTAGACATGTAATTCATCACCAGCTCGGCCCGGCCAAAGCTTGAGTGTGTTAGTCTGTGAGCTTTTCACGTGTTTATGTAGCCTGAGCAGGGCTGGCAGGGCTGGAACACTGGCTGCTGACCCAGATTCATGTTCCTCCAGACAATCCACACACTGACTGTGTAAACCACAACCACAGGTGAACCACAACCACAGGTGAACCACAACCACTGGTGAACCACAAACACAGGTGAACCACAACCACTGGTGAACCACAGCTCTGTCTGTCTGGGTAACACGCTCTACCCTGCTCTGTCAGGGTAACAAGCTCCACCCTGCTCTGTCTGGGTAACACGCTCTACCCTGCTCTGTCTGGGTAACATGCTCCACCCTGCTCTGTCAGGGTAACATGCTCTACCCTGCTCTGTCTGGGTAACATGCTCCACCCTGCTCTGTCTGGGTAACATGCTCCACCCTGCTCTGTCAGGGTAACATGCTCTACCCTGTTCTGTCAGGGTAACATGCTCCACCCTGCTCTGTCAGGGTAACATGCTCTACCCTGTTCTGTCAGGGTAACACGCTCTGCTCCGCTGCTGTCTTCTGGAGATGCAGTCGGCTGTGTTCTCCTGCCAAGGCCTCGTTAGTGATGTCACTCAGAGATGACCTTTGAGGACGGAGGAGAAGCAGCAGTCTGTCTCCCGTCACTTCGCCTTGACCCTTATTAGGGCTTCAGATGACCTCTGACCTGTCACCTTCACCAAGCGGTTAAGGGAAGAGACACGGATCACTAACAACTAACCCGACGTCTAAATAAACCTTTTTCTTAAAGGGCATTAAAGCATAGATTCGCTTTTATTTGTTCTGGTCAGGATTTAAATTTAGTTAGAAATATATTTTCGGTTTTGCTGTTCATCAGCATGAAGTGTTTTGCAGATACAAGACCAGAGAAGTGTGAGTATTCATATCCAATTCCTCTTCACATATTTTCTCTTTTGTTTGGCGTGTCCCTTGGTGATGGTTTGTCAGTATCAGTAATGTGTGCAACTCATCCAGTGGGAGGGATTAGACTGAGAGAAGTGCAACTGTCCACCTGAAGTCATTCAAACAGAGCATCCACCATCAGCCCTTCTCTTGTTTTCTGGATTGCTCTCTCTCTCTCTGTTCGTCCATCTGTGCATCACTCTCTGTCTACCCTTTCTTCTCTCTCTCCTGTCAGTTTAACTGTAACTATGTGGACAGGCGCAAAGCCAGGGAACTGGCTGACAGGCAGGTGGAACTAGTGAAACCGAATTTAAGGGAGAAACTTCTGCTGGACGGTCAGGCAGGCAGGCGTGATGACCCGCAGGTGGTCGTACGGAAAAGCAAGAGGAAAAGTAAACCTGGTCGCAAGCTGGCCTGCTTCATGTTGGGAAGTTCTCCCTGAGTCATGGTAGCAAGTCTGGCGCAGGTGGAACCTGCCTAGTCAGAATGACAGGGGGAATCAGAACTGAGACAGCATCTGATACAGCAGGAGCCCTTATCTGAACAGCTGTGACAAAGGAATGATTACAGGCTTGTGGAGACAGAATAAAGATAGGTCTTATCACTGGTACAGTAGGAGGGTTATGATGGAGAGTGATGTTTCTCTGTCAACAGCAGATGAACCTGAAGAATGAGATGGGACATTTGCCTGCTTGTCCACAGTAACATCCTGGTGTTCAGGATCTGTTAGTCCACAGTAACATTCTGGTGTTCAGGATCTGTTAGTCCACAGTAACATCCTGGTGTTCAGGATCTGTTAGTCCACAGTAACATCCTGGTGTTCAGGATCTCCTGTTAGTCCACTGTAACATTCTGGTGTTCAGGATCTCCTGTTAGTCCACTGTAACATTCTGGTGTTCAGGATCTCCTGTTAGTCCACTGTAACATTCTGGTGTTCAGGATCTCCTGTTAGTCCACTGTAACATTCTGGTGTTCAGGATCTCCTGTTAGTCCACTGTAACATTCTGGTGTTCAGGATCTCCTGTTAGTCCACTGTAACATTCTGGTGTTCAGGATCTCCTGTTAGTCCACTGTAACATTCTGGTGTTCAGGATCTCCTGTTAGTCCACTGTAACATTCTGGTGTTCAGGATCTCCTGTTAGTCCACTGTAACATCCTGGTGTTCAGGATCTCCTGTTAGTCCACTGTAACATTCTGGTGTTCAGGATCTGTTAGTCCACAGTAACATCCTGGTGTTCAGGATCTCCTGTTAGTCCACAGTAACATCCTGGTGTTCAGGATCTGTTAGTCCACAGTAACATCCTGGTGTTCAGGATCTCCTGTTAGTCCACAGTAACATCCTGGTGTTCAGGATCTGTTAGTCCACAGTAACATCCTGGTGTTCAGGATCTCCTGTTAGTCCACAGTAACATCCTGGTGTTCAGGATCTCCTGTTAGTCCACAGTAACATTCTGGTGTTCAGTATCTGTTAGTCCACAGTAACATGCTGGTGTTCAGGATCTGTTAGTCCACAGTAACATCCTGGTGTTCAGTATCTGTTAGTCCACAGTAACATTCTGGTGTTCAGTATCTGTTAGTCCACAGTAACATGCTGGTGTTCAGGATCTGTTAGTCCACAGTAACATCCTGGTGTTCAGGATCTCCTGTTAGTCCACAGTAACATGCTGGTGTTCAGGATCTGTTAGTCCACAGTAACATCCTGGTGTTCAGGATCTCCTGTTAGTCCACAGTAACATCCTGGTGTTCAGGATCTCCTGTTAGTCCACAGTAACATTCTGGTGTTCAGGATCTCCTGTTAGTCCACAGTAACATCCTGGTGTTCAGGATCTGTTAGTCCACAGTAACATTCTGGTGTTCAGGATCTGTTAGTCCACAGTAACATCCTGGTGTTCAGGATCTGTTAGTCCACAGTAACATCCTGGTGTTCAGGATCTCCTGTTAGTCCACAGTAACATCCTGGTGTTCAGGATCTCCTTGGGATTCTGCTAGTTCTTCTGATGGAGTACAATCTGAAGACGTTATAAAGGAGATCTGTCTGTCTTCTCACTGGGAAGACAGAACATTTATTCTACAGAACGTTTAGTCTGCAGAACGTTTAGTCTGCAGAACCTTTATTCTACAGAACGTTTATTCTACAGAACGTTTGTTCTACAGAACGTTTGTTCTACAGAACGTTTGTTCTGCAGAACGCCATAAAGCTGCCCATGACCTTCATCCACAGTTCAGCACTCGTTAAGAACACTTAAAGGTCAAATCTGCCGTGAGTAAGCATGACAAATTACTTTTCAGCATCTCTACTTCCTCTTCCAGGGATTATCCCATGATATCAGAAACACCAGAATATCAAACAGTTAACCACTGTGGCCCAGACTCTGGACCCAGAACCCCTGGCCTGTGGAATCAGACTTAAAGGTCACAGGCTTTTTGCCTACAGTTAATGTCAACCTTCAAACCCCAAACAAATCCATTCATGTATTCTAATGACTTTTGCTGCTTTACATTGAGTGCTGTTCTTTTTCAGTGACATCTAAACAGTAGAGGACATCTGGAGAGTTATGTCTGGTGCTTCCACATCTGTCAGTGATTCCAGACTGTCATCATCCCCTCTCTCCCACCCTCCCCTCATCTCCCCTCCCTCTCCCTCGCATCTCCCCCCTCATCTCCCTCCCCTCATCTCCCTCCCCCCTCATCTCCCTCCCCACCCCCCCCCTGCTGCTTGTTAGTAAGCTCTCTCACGTGAGAAGATTTAAAACTGTGTTGATGAAACTAATTCTCAACCAAATGAAGTGCAGTTATTGAAACGCCACAGTGTGTGAAATTGATTTCTCAAAGTCTGTTGTTCTGGAGGTGTACCTGAAGATGTGTGTACAGGCAGATATTACTTGTAAAAGTTTTAGAAATTTAATTTCTAAATTCTGATAATACTTGTTGGTTCACTGTAGTGATTTCTGCGAGGAATGTCTAGATGGGCTTTTGTGATCACAGGTTAGCTTTCTGTGTCTTACATGTTTCTAACATGTTTCAGATGTGTTTCGAATGTGTTTCTAACATGTTTCAGATGTGTTTCGAATGTGTTTCTAACATGTTTCAGATGTGTTTCGAATGTGTTAGCCATTGATTCCATTCACCAGTGTAGACATAGTATGGAATATAATGACATGGAATGAGACACTATGAACACCAAAACACTATTCTTTCTTTACTAAATACTTTTCGAGTTTGTTTTGATTTGAGATTGTAGCCTTGATTCTAGCTGCAGAAGAAACCTAGAATTCTCTTATCTCCTAGTTTTTTTGAAGATCTTTACTCTGAGCCGATCCCTGACCTGTCAGCTGACCTGTGTGTGTCTCTGCTGTCACCTGCTCTGCTCCTCACCTGTGTACGTTAAGGACAGATTCTCAACCCCCTCTGCTCCCAGACTTCACAGGACATCATCTAGTGACATCATTAATGTTCAGCAGAATCCTGACTAGCAGGTCTTCACTGTTGACTGAACGTATGACCTCACCTCCTGTTTTGCTGAAACTGTGATTTCCATCCATCTGTTAGCACGAGCAAGTGTGTGTGTGTGTGTGTGTGCGTCTGCATGTCTATTTCTTCTCCAGTTTATATTTATCCTCTGTATCCCTGCTGACTGTTGTTCTCTCAGCTCCCTGTGTCTGAGAAGCTCACCGACGACAGCTCAAGTTCAGACCTACATGATAAACAAACATGCCTACTCTCTCTCTCCTTAGGCTGCACAGCCAACACTGCAGGCAGCTGCTTTCATCAGCCCTCTCTCCCCAAACTCTCCCATCCATCTCCATCCATCGGCCTCCTTCTCACGCTCCCTCCTTCTCATGCTAGCTCTCACTTTTTCTCTCTCTGTTTCTCTGTCCTCTCACTCTCATTCTGTCAGCATTCTTTCTTTCCTTTTATTACACTCTCTCTCTGTTCCCTCTCTCTTTCTGTCTCCCCTCTCTGTCTGTTTCTCTTTCTCACCAACTGATGCTGTTGTATCACAGCAGCCGATGCCCCCACCACATCTCTCAGGGTGAAAACAAGCTGTCTGGAGGGAGAGAGGCTGTGTGTGTCTCTCTTTTCCTGGTGTTTGAAGAGAGGCTGTGTGTGTCTCTCCGCCCTGTGTTTGAAGAGAGGCGTTTCACAGATCAAGGTTTGGAAGGATGGTTGTGTGTACACAGAAGATCATACTGTAAATAGAAAGACCAGCGTTCTAACAACACCTCTGGCTGCCACAGTCAGGTTATTACTGTGGAGTGTGTGTCTGCCTGGACATGTCCTCTTCATCAGAACCACAGCTCAGCATTGTAGGCTGACTGTGCTATCTTTTAGTGCTACGGTCTGCTACTGTCTCAGATTATATTTTCAGGTTCATCATACATCTATGAAAGCAGGTATAACCCAAATCAAAGGGTGATCCATGTTTGTGTGGATCAGTGTTCTGCGTTCTGACCTGGTGCCAGACCGATCCACAGCCCTACATGAGTGTTAGATCCCCTGTTATCCCTTCAGTCACTCTGAACAACTGTCAGTCTGATTTGCAAATAGTTTTCAGCCCTGCATGTTTCTCTATGGGGATCAGAGCAGTGTGCAAGAACTTCCAGAGCAGGTTTGTTCCACAACAGGTCTGTTCCAGGGCAGGTTTTTTCCAGAGCAGGTCTGTTCCAGAGCAGGTCTGTTCCAGAGCTGGTCTGTTTCATGGCTGGTCTGTTCCAGAGCAGGTTTGTTCCACAACAGGTCTCTTCCAGAGCTGGTCTGATCCAGAGCAGGTCTGTTCTACAACAGGTCTGTTTCATGGCTGGTCTGTTCCAGAGCAGGTCTCCTCCAGGGCAGGTCTCCTCCAGGGCAGGTCTGTTCCAGCAGAATATCCCTGGCAAGTTGTGACGCTAATCCAAGGTAGGCTGAATCTACCAGTGTTCCCCTGTCAGGGTCCTCTCGGAGGGGGCTGAATCTACCAGTGTTCCCCTGTCATGGTTCGCCTGGAAGGGGCTGAATCTACCAGTGTTCCCCTGTCATGGTTCTCCTGGAAGGGGCTGAATCTACCTGTGTTCCCCTGTCATGGTTCTCCTGGAAGGGGCTGAATCTACCTGTGTTCCCCTGTTATAGTCCTCCTGGAAGGGGCTGAATCTACCTGTGTTCCCCTGTCATAGTCCTCTTGGAAGGGGCCGTGAGCTGATGATGAGCTGATCCTATGCTGATGAGAAAGGGCAGCTCTCTCACGTGCTGTTATGCTCAGGAAAAGCAACACCTGAGAGAAGCAGAGAACTGACCTAGTGCTGCAGGCTCCTAGTCTCCCTGCTGATGTAGTGGGGTGTGTTTGTGTGACAGAGAGAGTGTGTGTTTGTGTGTGAGAGAGAGTGTGTGTGTGTGAGAGAGAGAGTGTATGTTTGTGTGTGAGAGAGTGTGTGTGTGAGAGTGTGTGTGTGAGAGAGAGTGTGTATTTGTGTGTGTGTATTTGTGAGAGAGAGGGTGTGTGAGAGAGAGTTTGTGTGTGTGTGTGTGTGTGAGAGTGTTTGTGTGTGTGTGTGGTGTGTGTGTGTGTGTGTGTGTGTGTGTGTGAGAGAGCGTTTGTGTGTGTTAACTACACTGGAGGCCTCAGGCCCCTGGTAGAGCCAGTGAAGCAGGATGATAGTTAAACCATAACCTTCCTCCAGGCAAACAGCACTTTCCCCTCAGGCTGGACCTGGCCCTCGAAAGGTGACACACACTCACACACGCACTCACACACACACACACACACACAGACACACACACACTCACATTCACACAGACACACACACACACACACACACACACACACACACACACACACACACACACACACATCTATTTCAGTACATACTGTATTGACACCTGTGACCAAGGTTCCCAGCATGGAGGAAACAGTGCTATTGTCCTTGGTGTAAAAGCAGAGTGAAAGGTTATGCAGTTCTTATTCTAACAACAATGTTGATTGCTACAGCTGCCATGTTGTGCCCAGAGCTTCCAAACAGAGCTGGTATTTCCAGCAGGCTGCTCTGCTTCAAGCCCATCCAGGTAGCAGGGGAACATGGTTGACATTTAGCAGCATGGTGGACTGTTTTCCTGGAGGCGTCGGCCTGCTACTTTAAGCAGAACCTTACCTCATGTTGTTCCAGTTAACACGTTTTTATGTAAGCCAACCCTGTGTGATCTGAGAAGAACAATCGTAGAGGAATTAGTTAAATAAAGGTGCTTTTATTTGTGTGGCATTTGAGATTAGGTTATTTTTCCAACAAGGAATTTTTCTCCTTCCATCTCTTTCACCTACTTTCTCTCTCCTTTGTCTAATCTCTCTCCTGTCTCCATCACTCTCTCTCTCTCTTTGTCTCTCTCCCTTTATCTCTGTCACTCTCTCTGTCCTCTCTCTCTGTCTCTGTCTCTGTCTCTCTCTCTCTCTGTCCTCTCTCTCTGTCTCTCTCTCTCTCTCTGTCCTCTCTCTCTCTGTCTCTCTCTGTCTCTCTCTGTCTCTCTCTGACTCTCTCTGTCTGTCTCTCAATACATTAAATCTTTTCTGAGCTTCAATTATAGCGAGGGCTCCTGTGTTCTCTGCTCTTCCGGTAGCACAGCCAAACAGCTACACAGCTACACAGCCACACAGCCACACAACTACACAGCCACACAGCCACACAGCTACACAGCTACACAGCCACACAGCTACACAGCTACACAGGTACACAGACACACAGACACACAGCTGCACAGCCACACAGCTACACAGCCACACAGCTACACAGCTACACAGCTACACAGCTACACAGCTACACAGACACACAGACACACAGCTGTACAGCCACACAGCTACACAGCCACACAGCTACACAGCCACACAGCCACACAGCTACACAGGTACACAGACACACAGCTGCACAGCCACACAGCTACACAGCTACACAGCCACACAGCTACACAGCCACACAGCCACACAGCTACACAGCTACACAGCCGCACAGCCACTCAGCGACACAGCTACACAGCTGCACAGCCACACAGCCTGGTCCACCTGACCCATTCCTAACAGCTCTCCACAGCCTACAGCTGCCTCACAAGACACAGAAACATTTACATCACGCTGTCTGTGTAAAGAAATCCAGAGCAGAGGTATAAAAGATACACAAATACAATCGACCTTATCTCATTGTGGAGGGAGCTTGTTTACCTTGCTCTGTGTTCTCTCATCTTTCTCTCTCTTCCAGCTTGATGTGCTTCTGACAAGTTGTCACTTCCTGCCAGCCTTTTGTCCTTTTAAAAATACCATGAATTATTCACTGTCCCTTTGATGAAACTCCTGTCAGTATGAATCACTTTTGAAAAGGGAGCAGGGAGACGTTGGAGTTTGGTGGTTTTTTGATTTGGTTGATCTGTTGGGGGTTTGTGCTGATGAAAGCTCTGTTAAGATCATCAAACACTCCAGGTTTCCCCCGACTTTTGGAGTTGACTGCTGAGGAGAGACTCGTCTCCAGCCATAGCTTGTCGTCAACTTTGTGTTAGTCGTTGATGATCTCTCTGTAGGTCGAATGCAGAATAGAATAACAGCTTCCTGATATAAATATGCATTGATTCAACAAATAAAAGACGTCTCAATGTAACATTTACAAGTTGTACCTGGAGAATCTCATCATTAAATTACTGGCTGTTAAGGGATTAGATGACAAGCGAATGTGCGTAACCCTGTTTGACTAGTGTGTTGTTGTGTTGACAGCAGGGCAGTTACAGCATGTGGGTAATCAGAGCTTGTGGCCCTGCGTGTGGAGGAGAGCCTGTTTATCCTGACTCACATCCCAGAAGGCTTGTGTGAGGGGAGATACCTGTGGGGTCAGAGAGAGAGCTGGGAACACACAGCGGCATGCCCAGGTGTGTGTTGTCTGACGTGAGAGAGGGGTCGAGTTAGTTTGAGGTACACAGCGAAGAACAAAGGCTTATTGAAAATGGCTGTGTGTGTGTGGTCTACGTGTGTGTGTGTGTGTGTGGTCTATGTGTGCGTGTGTGTGACTGCAGTGTTCAGAAGTGTGGTGTGGGGAGTGCTCATGTGAATTTAAATGGGGTAAATAAAAAGGCCTTTCCCTCTGAGATGTAGTGTGGGTGTGTGTGTGTGTCTGATTGTGTGGGTGTGTGTGATTGTGTGAGTGTGTGTGTGTGTGTGTGTGGGTGTGTGTGATTGTGCGTGTGATTTTGCGGGTGTGTGTGATTGTGTGAGTGTGTGTGTGTGTGTGTGAAGGACCTGACCTTGCAACACCTCTCCTCCCCTCACACTCTTGACATTTCCAGGAAAACGGTAGCAGATCATCTTTATTATCTTGTGGTTTGATATCTGTGTTGCTCTCTGGAGAACCTCTTACGTCTCCCCTCTGCTTGGAGGCTGGCCTTGTTGAATCACCTTCCCTCTGCCTGGCTGGGGTAAACTACTGCCTGCATCAGAAAACCTCCTTCCTCCACCCTCCCTCCTGCCCTGGTGGTTGTGTGTGTGGTGTGTGTGTATGCGTGTGTGTGGTCATGTGTGTGTGGTCGTGTGTGCGTGTGGTTGTGTGTGTGTGTGTGTGTGTGTGTGTGTGGTGTTGTTGTGTTTCAGTCGTAGCATCGCATCCTCCTGTTGCCTTTCAGCTTTACTTCCAGAACATTTGCTGCCAAAGTTTCCTTCAAATGTCAGTGTGCGATTGCTTCTCTGCTTTCAACAAGGACAGATTGGTACTGAAATTGTATTTGTTTGGAAAATTGTAGGAGTTTTGAAAATCTATAAGGCTTGCTGATGACCTGCAGACAATTTTTTCTGACCGATTTTAATCTGGAAGAGAAAATAAATAAAAATATTTAGTTTTGCTGGAGTACCAATGTGTTTTTTTCTTGCTTTCACAAATCCTGCTGAACTGCATGGTGTCTGATCATGTCCCCAGGACAGCTGCATGGACAGGAGAGGCTGGGGGAGGCTGGGTGAGGCTGGGGGAGGTCAGGGGAGGCTGGGTGAGGCTAGGAGAGGCCAGGGGCAGTTAGACTCTGAGGCTGAGAGAGAATGAATCCACACCTGCATTCGAAGCCCACATCAACATGTTTTTTCAGCAGAGAATACAATCGTGATTCAGGTAGGAGGCTTTAATACACTTATTTTCCATTTGTTGTTTCACATATATGGCTGCCGCAAGGGAAGTGTGCTGTAATTAACAGCATTAGATTAATGCTGGGATACGCTGGTCTCCTCCCACACACGGCCATCACCCTGCCTGTGATGAGGTGAATCTCCTTACTTATGTCTCCCTGCGGCTGTCAGATGCGCTCTCTGAAACAACATGAACAGTAGTTAGGTCTGCATCTGTAACATGAACAGTAGTTAGGTCTACATGTGCAACATGAACAGTAGTTAGGTCTACATTTGTAACATGAACAGTAGTTAGGTCTGCATCTGTAACATGAACAGTAGTTAGGTCTACATCTGTAACATGAATAACAGTTAGGTCTACATCTGTAACATGAATAACAGATAGGTCTGCATCTGTAACATGAATAACAGTTAGGTCTGCATCTGTAACATGAACAGTAGTTTGGTCTGCATCTGTAACATGAATAACAGTTAGGTCTACATCTGTAACATGAACAGTAGTTTGGTCTGTGTTTGCAGCCTGGCTGGATGGAGGTGTAGTCATTAAAAACCTTTCTAGATCATCCAAGCTTCAAGCACCTTCGTGTACAAGGTCTCCTTTTCTCCTCCACTGTTTCTCTCGCCCTGCTTGTCTTTCCACAGACCATCCCAGAGTAGCCAGGCCTGAAATCCAATTTTGCAACAGATCTATAGTGAAACCCCTTAATGCTGCTTCGTTCCTTTCATTACATGGAAACCAATTGAGAACAGCAGTGGTGTGTCGTTGCTGATGTGGTTAGTGCAGCTAGGAGTCTGTCTGATTGTCTAGATGGATCTTTACCTCTAAGCTTGTTTAAGGTAAAATATATATATACTTAGTGCCTCACTGAGAGATTGTTCATTACTAAGACTCCACGCACTCCGTCTACAGCTGATACGAAGCATGTTCTGCTATAATCCAGGGCACTGGTTGTAATTCAGAGATCTGGTTACCTACTCCTTGAACATGTATCCCAGACATGCACCTCCCAGGGGCTCTGAGAATGACAAGGGGAATGACATCGACCGCACAACCCAACAACAAGCTGAAGAATCTCACCAGGTGTCATATTGGGTGGTTGAGCTTTCCTGTGTTTTCTCTCTAAAACCCAGGAAGGGAGGAGAGAGTGTGCTCTGTTCACGATACTGAGAGGGGAAGCCAGCTGTCTGTGCTGGGGTGGTGTCTGTACTGGGGTGGTGTCTGTACTGGGGTGGTGTCTGTACTGGCAGGGTGTCTGTACTGGCAGGGTGTCTGTACTGGGGTGGTGTCTGTACTGGCAGGGTGTCTGTACTGGCAGGGTGTCTATACTGGGGTGGTGTCTGTACTGGGGTGGTGTCTGTACTGGGATGGCGTCTACTGGGATGGTGTCTATACCAGTCTCCCACCAGCTAGTCTCCCATCAGCTTGTCTCTCCCACCAGCTAGTCTCCCCTCAGCTAGTCTCTCCCACCAGCTAGTCTCTCTGGCCAGAGTCACTCTAGAATTACATTTAAATGTACAATTTTGTGATTTGGGGGATTGAGGGAGACAAATGTGTTTTGATTTGCACGTTCGGTAAACAATTGGAAAAAAACACAATCTTTCAAAAAACTGTTACAGGCTGGAGTCTACCTATTGCTGGTCTATTTCTTATTTTGCAATCCTCCTTTTCTTAGTCACACCTGTCTTGACTTGCTATACAGCAGGCAGTAAATGTTCACGCATGATTCAGCCTGAGGAAGCAAGGGGGGCTCCCTCACTTAGCCCCACACCCACCCACCCACAAAAAAAAGACGCACAAGGCCCACCGCCACATCCCCAGCACCCCCCCCCGCCCCCACACACCCACTCGCCCACCAGCCCCCCTCATCGTACATTCAAAAAGTCGCATGCCCACCCAGCACCGCCCCACACCCCCCAGCACCCCCCCCACGACGCCCCCCCCCCCACCACCCCCCCAGCACCCCCACGCACCCACACCCAAGCGCCCCCCAGCACCCCGCCGCCCACACCCCCCCAGCACCCCCCCGCCGGCGCACCCCCCCGAACCACTACATCCCTTTCGAACGTCTCCGATCCCCCACCGACCACCACCGTACCCCCTACCCCCCCGACCTGCCGCCACCAGGGAAATCTGTGATGTGGCGTGGTTTGGTGTGATCCATTTTAACCACAGGTCTAGTAACTGATTTGAATATATTGTTAAAAATATATATGAACTGGTGAAAAAAGACAATGAATATAAAGACTCTACAGTAAAAAAAAACATGGGATAAACAACAAGTTTATGTGGGGAATATTCTCTAACGCACTGCAATAATTGTTTTTGAAACATGGTCTTGGTTAAAACACAAACTCAAAAAAACAAGAGAGCTATTGTGTAAGAAAAGATTTCTTTTTGAAAAAGGAAACACCATGTACATATATAATACAATATTGTAAATGAAAAAAAAAATATTTACATTTGTAAATTCTTATTCAAATCCTCACACTGGCTAGTTTTTGTCTATTAATATGTACTGTTATTGCTGCTTTATTGTCCTCTATTTAGCAAAATGGTCTTGTTTAGAAAATAATAAGCATTAAATCCGACCCCCGCCCCTCACAGCCACCCCCCAGCACCCCCACACCCCCCCCCAAGCACCCCCCACCACCCCCCCAGCACCCCCCCCAGCACCCCCACCACCCCCCGGCACCCCCAGCACCCCCCTAGCACCCCCCGCACCCCCCAGCACCCCCAGCGCCCCCCAGCACCCCCCAGCACCCCCCCAGCACCCCCCCACACCCCCCCCAGCACCCCCGCACCCCCCCCCCACACCAAGCACCCCCCCAGCACCCCCCAGAATCCCCCCAGCACCCCCCCAGCACCCCCCAGAATCCCCCCAGCACCCCCCCAGCACAGCACCCCCGCACCCCCCACCACCCCCACCGCCCCTGGTTCCTCCAGAGTTGTGGTACACCAGACCTGAGCAGCCAGGAGTACCATCCATCATAGTCAGCTCTAATATTGTTTCCCCTCAGCTCCCAATAGGAAGGTAGTGTGTTTGTTTACACCGTTTATGTTTTCAGACTTGTGTACTCACAGGCACTCCACTGGCATTGCTCTCTGACATCTTCCTGCCAAACCGCATAAAAGCAATTTCAGAGTTACATGCTCCCAGCCTATTAAAATTCCCCTGCATCATGACATGTACCAGACATCTCTGTCTCTCTCTCTTTCTCCATCCCCTCTTCCCTCCCCCTTCTCTCACTATCTCACATCTTGTTGCTGTCTCTCTCTTTCTCCATCCCTCCTTCCCTCCCCCTTTTCTCACTCTCTCCAATCTTGTCCAACTCTGTCTCTCTCTCTCTCTGTCTCTCTCTCTGTCTCTCTCTCTCTGTCTCTCTCTCTCTCTCTGTCTCTTTCTCTCTCTCTGTCTCTCTCTCTCTCTGTCTCTCTCTCTGTCTCTCTCTGTCTCTCTCTCTCTGTCTCTCTCTCTCTGTGTCTCTCTCTCTGTCTCTCTCTCTCTCTCTCTCTCTGTCTCTCTCTGTCTCTCTCTCTCTCCTAGCGAGGTTGTGACTTTTTGTCACCCAGCCTTGGTTCAAAGCCCTGTAGTATCTCCTCCCCTCGCTGCCCCTCAGCACCGTCAGTGGAACACAGCTTGAAATCAAACGATGACACTCATGAACAGAGAGCTGTGAGGCTAACAGCCTCCCTGAGCGTGTGTACTGCTCTGCCAGCCAGGATGGGCCACAAAGCCAGCCAGGCCTCTTTGTCCTCCAGGTACCAGACCCGCCAGGCTGGGTGGAGGGCTGGACCCGGGTCAGTATCTGGCAGCTGGGCAGGGAGCTGGGGAGAGAGGCTTGGTGAGAGAGTGGCGTGTGCCAGGCCTGGAGTTAATGAACCTTCCTGTTCACCCGTGCGTCTTCTGCTCTGGTGGGTGGGGAGTCTACTCGAGAAACAGCTGCCCATGCCAATACACACTTTTTGATCCTGCCTGGAGATTGTATGTTCGTGGAGACGAGGAGGGCTTTGTACTGGTCTGCCTGATGAGAGATGAGCAGTTGAACATCACATGAATATCTGATCGGAGTACCACATGCACCACTGAGACCTATGCGCTTAAATATCCAATTCTTTTTCTCACGCCATGGAGCTGTCTAGTCCGCCCCCGGGATCAGGCAACATTAAACACAGTCACTGCACACACACACACACACACACACACACCACACACGGACACACACAGCACACACACGCACCTAGCAGGCGCAACACAATACGACCATCAGCTGACGGAAAGCACACACAGCTCCTAACCTTCAGCACCCTCTGTGCCTTCGGGGCCTCTCTTTATAGCCTAGCCCTCGGTCCTGGGACAGACCCTCCGGCTCTACTTACACACGCTCGCTCTCTCACACCCTCCTCTCTTACAGCCTCCTTCCTCTTACTAAGGGTGTGTGGATCAGGTAGGATGAGGGTGTGTGGATCAGGTAGGATGAGGATGTGTGGATCAGGTAGGATGAGGGTGTGTGGATCAGGTAGGATGAGGGTGTGTGAATCAGGTAGGATGAGGGTGTGTGGAACTCAAGCGTATAGACACCCTGCCAGTACAGACACCCTGCCAGTACAGACACCACCCCAGCACAGACACCACCCCAGTACAGACACCACCCCAGTACAGACCAAAAACCTCCCGTCTCAATATCTCGATAATTCGGACACCCAAAGACAGAGAGAAAGAAGTAAATAAATGGAGGAGACGACGAGTGGAACTCTATCCCGGGCGGAACGACGTAGAGTAGATGAGGGTGTGGATGAGGTAGGATGAGGGTGTGGATCAGGTAGGATGAGGGTGTGGATGAGGTAGGATGAGGGTGTGGATCAGGTAGGATGAGGGTGTGGATGAGGTAGGATGAGGGTGTGGATGAGGTAGGATGAGGGTGTGGATGAGGTAGGATGAGGGTGTGGATCAGGTAGGATGAGGGTGTGGATGAGGTAGGATGAGGGTGTGGATGAGGTAGGATGAGGGTGTGGACCTGATGCTAACAGCTCCCTCGGTGCTACAGCCCTCATCTGACTCTAGAGATCTCTGCCTTGCCTCGCTTCCAGCTTTCCTCTAATTGAGTCTACAGTGGAGCACAGACAACCATCAGATAAATGACTTTAATGGGGGGAAATGAAGTGTGAAGAATGACATTCACCAGAGCACTCGGAGAAGTGGCTTGAGATGGTAAGACAACATGTCTCCAGGCAGATTTTATTCTTTGATTACAACCCAAAGTGTAGGATATTCAGTCACCAGTGTTTAATGGATCATTATCTCTACCTCTCTCTCTCTTAGTTGCTAATGAGAGAGGTAAGGAATAAGGGGCAGTAAGAGAGAGGGCCACGAAATTAAGCGGGGCCAGAAGTTACAGGAAAGAGGCCCCCCCCCCCCCCCCCAATAAAACAAAAAAGAAAAAGAGGGGCCCCCAATTTATAAGAGAGGGCAGTAATTGAGAGGGCAGTATGAGAGAGAGGGCAGTATGAGAGAGGGTAGTAAGAGAGGGAGTATTTGAGAGGGGCAGGATGAGGGGACAGGGTGGGGGGGCAGGATGGGGTGGCAGGATGAGGGGGGACAGGAGGGGGGACAGGTGGGGGGGCAGGATGAGGGGACAGGGTGGGGGGGCAGGATGGGGTGGCAGGATGGGGGGACAGGATGGGGGAGCAGGATGGGGGGGCAGGATGAGGGGACAGGATGGGGGGGCAGGATGGGGGGGGCAGGATGGGGTGGCAGGATGGGGGGACAGGATGGGGGAGCAGGATGGGGGGGCAGGACAGGTGTTTCTGCTAAGCAAGCTGACCCTTTCTAAACTCAGAATGAGACTCCTTTAGAATTCTTCTGAGAGGCATAACGTTTTACACAGAGTCACAGGCCTTGTGTTTGTTTAAGAAACTATTACGATCTAATGGAAGAAAATGTGACCTTTTCTTCTAGATCATTTTTCCCGCCTTGCTTTCTTTTGATCCCTGCCTTCGCTTTATAATTTCAATTTCAATCTTGTATCCTTTTCTTATTTTTTCTATTTCTTACAGAATTACCTCCACATGAGAAACGAAATGAAATTACCCATTCGTTTTCAGTTCCATCCTAATGGAGTCATTTATCATCTCTCATCGTTATTTTACGTTCCTATTCTTTCCATCAGCTCACATCAGAACACCTTCCCCTCCCTCACGTCTCTCCCTCCCCCCCCCCCCCCCCCCCCCCCCCCCCCCCTGCAGGCAACTCAGCCTCACCCCCACCCTGCCTCACCCCCACTCTGCCTCACCCCCATCCTGCCTCACCCCTTCCCTACCTCACCCCTTCCCTGCCTCACCCCCATCCTGTCTCACCCCCCACTCTGCTCCACCTCGCTAACAAGCGGAAGCCTGTTATCGATCGCCTCATCTCACAGCTTCTTCACAATAATAAGTAAATGAAGTCAGGGGATATTGAAGGACTGGTGTCAATCCGTCTCCGGAGTCCCAGAGCTGATTAATGCTCACGTGATGCTTTCTGGAGACAGCAGGGCATCGTGGGGGAGACCACCCCTGATTGCTCTCACGCCGGCCTGCGGGGGGGAGGGCAGGGGGGAGTGCTCTGTCTCTGTGAGTGCTCTGTCTCTGTGAGGGCTCTGTCTCTGTGAGTGCTCTGTCTCTGTGACAGCTCTGTCTCTGTGAGTGCTCTGTCTTTCTCTGTGACAGCTCTGTCTCTGTGGATCACCCTTAGGGTCCAGAGAACCGTGATGGTTATGATGCCCTCCAGATACCAAGCTGCTGTTGGAGTTCTTGTCTCTCTCTCTCTCTCTCTCTCTCCCTCTCTCTTTATCTCTCTCTTTACATATCTATCTCCCTCTCTCTTTATCTCTCTTTTTACCTATATCTCTCTCCCTCTCTCTCTCTTTAACTATCTCTCTCTCCCTGTCTCCTTCTCTCTCTCTTTAACGATCTCTCTCTTCCTCTCTCTTTATCTCTCTCTATAACTATCTCTCTCCCTGTCTCTTTATCTCTCTTTTTACATATATCTCTCTCTCCTTCTCTCCCTCTTTAACTATCTCTCTCTTCCACTCTCGTTATCTCTCTCCTCTCTTATCTCTCTCTTTACCTATCTTTCTCTCCCTCTCTCTTTATCTCTCTCTTTAACTCTCTCTCTCTCTATTCCTCTCTCTCTCCTCTCTTATCTCTCTCTTTACCTATCTTTCTCTCCCTCTCTCTTTATCTCTCTCTATTCCTCTCTCTCTCTCTCCTCTCTCTTTCTGTTTGTCTCTCATTTTTCTGTTTCTTTATCTGCCTTTCTCTCAATAAAAAAATACAACTTTAGCTCAGATAAAAACATTTGAACAAAAATAAAAAAACTATTTGCTTTGCTATTCCGTAATCTTATTTAGGTCAGAATGTCTAAATACTGGCCCCAGGTTGTATCTTGTCTGTATCGAAACTAAAGAGATACAGATTGTTAGCAGAGGGATCTGGTAAATGAGGTCTCCCAGGGTTGACATGTTCTGGGTGTTCTGCTCTCCTGCCTAACCCTAACCCTCTCTCAGCCAACCCTCCCAGCCTCGCCCTCTGCTAAGGCTTGTCAGGGCCACAGAGGCTGAACTCTGCTCAAATGTCAGCCAATCATTCACAGCTAACATGAAACTGAGCTAGCCTGCCCTGCTTGAGATGTACCTGCTTAACGTCTCTGCCCAACTTGTTTGTTTCTTCGCTGTGTGATTTATTCTTCCTCTCATGGATGAAGGTGTTCCCCAGGGTTTGTATCCGCCATGTTCATGTTATTGAAGAGGAGATGTAGCGTAACGTGACTGTTCTGTACTGCAGTGTTCAGTAGGACTGTAGTGTTCAGTAGGACTGTGGTGTTCAGCAGGACTGTAATGTTCAGGAGGACTGTGGTGTTCAGTAGGACTGTGGTGTTTAGTAAGACTGTGGTGTTCAGTAAGACTGTGGTGTTCAGTAGGACTGTGGTGTTTAGTAGGACTGTGGTGTTCAGTAGGACTGCAGTGTTCAGTAGGACTGTGGTGTTTAGTAGGACTCAAGGTTGTTTATTCAGCATCCACGAGTCATATCAAGTGTGCGGCATTGATGAATGTGGCTGTAAAAATACATTTGGTCACTTCTTGTTACGCTTTGAGTAATACCTTCACATCTTCCTGATATCTTGTGCTGTCTAATCAGTCAGTATGTGTAGCTCTTCTCATCTTCCTCATCTTCCTCATCCTCGCCCTCACTGCTGGGCCCTGACCATATCAGGATCTCATTCACCTGACAGACGTGGTGTCCACTCCTCTCAGGGACGATCACATCTGTCAGCAGGGTGGAGTTCTGCCTGGCTTGAGTCACTGCAGCACGACCTTCACTTCCAGCCCCCAATTTATCAAACGTGTCACTGTGCAACTTCACTGTGTCTACTTCTGTGTTTTGGTTGCGGCCCTGCACCCTCCTCTGCCTGCCTGTACCCTCCTGCCCCTGCCTGCACCCTCCTGCCCCTGCCTGTACCCTACTCTGCCCGCCTGGGTCCTGTATGACCTATGAGGCTGGCAGCTTCTCCTTCTCCCTCATAGAAGCACTCCTCAGGGGCAGAGCCTCTGCAGAGAGCGGCCTGTAGCCTTGGTGATGGTTGCTGGCCTACCCAGTCAGGGGACATGTATCCCCGGGGGCCATCTGAGCGGGAGATAGTGCTGCAAGGAATCACACGGATCACTGCTTTCCATGCAGCCATGCACACGCAGAGCATGGTTAATGTGGTCACACAGACGCGCAGCTCTGCTGGACATCCTCCAGCTGCGTGTCTGGGCCAGTTAGAGGAGGGAGGGTGAGGAGGGAGGGAGGCAGGGAGAGGAGGAGAGCTGAGGAGAGTAGGCGTAGAGGTAGGGAGGAGGAGCAGGAGAGAGGCAGCGAGGAGAAGTGAGGGTGAGGGAGAGGGAGGCGGAGAGGAGGAGGCTGGAGAGAGGGGGGTGAGAGGGAGAGCAGGGAGAGGATGCAGCTGTAGAGAGAGGATGAGAGGGAGTGAGGAGAGGGAGGCTAGGAGTAGGAGTGGTGAGAGCGAGGGTGGGGGAGGGAGCAGGGGAGATAGAGAGCGGTGAGGAGGCACGGGGGCAGGGGAGAGGAGGGGGCAGGAAGAGGAGAGGAAGAGAGAGCAGGTGAGGAGGCGAGGGTCTGAGGCCATGTGTCCTTAAGTGGCCCTGTACAGTGATATCACCAGCCACACTCTGTAATGTAGCTCTGTACAGTGATATCACCAGCCACACTCTTTAATGTGGCCCTGTACAGTGATATCACCAGCCACACTCTGTAATGTAGTCTTACACATTGATCCCTCATTGATCTGAAACCCCTAGGCTTCTCTGCTCTAACATCCAATATTCTGACTGAGGGTCAAGGCTTCCCTTACCTGAGGAGAGAGAAGAGGAAAGAGGAGAGGGGGAGAGATGAAGATAGATTCGAGTACGATATCTTATGTTATTGAGTAAAAAGATTAATCAATACTTTATTATCAATGACCAGATTTTTGCTGTTTTTCTTGTGTCATTACGTATCAATACTTGACCATCTACCCCAAGTGAGGATTTCCAAGGCAATTATGTGGGACATCCTGGAAAATCTGCCTGATATCAATTTCCAATCTCCATCTGCATCTTCCATTCTCTCTGCTTTTCTAGAGACGTCAAACACGTTTACTTTTCTTTTCAAACGCGGCTGGAGCTGCTGTTGTTGTGACAGAATAAGGCTACAAGGAAATGTTCCCCCTTGCATCTCTCTAACATCAAAAGAGCTTTGAATCGCTTCTGTCGTTTGAGGAAGATTAATGGCTGCTGTTGAGTCTGTCGGTGAAATGTAACGCCTCGTGTCAGCTCTCTGTCAGCATCGGTGAGCCTTTGTAAAGAAATTGTTTACTCTTCTTCCTGAATGACGTAATGTAGTCTTACACATTGATCCCTCATTGATCTGAAACCCCTAGGCTTCTCTGCTCTAACATCCAATATTCTGACTGAGGGTCAAGGCTTCCCTTACCTGAGGAGAGAGAGAGAAAGAGAGAGGGGGGGAGGGAGATGAGAGACTGGAGATTCTGAGCTACAGAATAATCTTAGTTATTGAGTAAAAAGATTAATCAATACTTTATTATCAATGACCAGATTTTTGCTGTTTTTCTTGTGTCATTACGTATCAATACTTGACCATCTACCCCAAGTGAGGATTTCCAAGGCAATTATGTGGGACAGGCTGGAAAATCTGCCTGATATCAATTTCCAATCTCCATCTGCATCTTCCATTCTCTCTGCTTTTCTAGAGACGTCAAACACGTTTACTTTTCTTTTCAAACGCGGCTGGAGCTGCTGTTGTTGTGACAGAATAAGGCTACAAGGAAATGTTCCCCCTTGCATCTCTCTAACATCAAAAGAGCTTTGAATCGCTTCTGTCGTTTGAGGAAGATTAATGGCTGCTGTTGAGTCTGTCGGTGAAATGTAACGCCTCGTGTCAGCTCTCTGTCAGCATCGGTGAGCCTTTGTAAAGAAATTGTTTACTCTTCTTCCTGAATGACGCGATAAAACTTTTCTTACAGTGTACGCTGAAGCAGAGAAGCCGTTCTGCTTCGGTAAACATTACGCATGCCCACATCTCCCGTCTGCAGATGACGCGGGGGCTGGGAACTGTCGTCTAAGATAGAGACTCAAGTGATCGAACTTTAATGGTTTCAATTCATGCCCTGCCTCTGCTTCATCCGAGTATCAACAGAGAAATTGTAGTTTTTTTGTGCAAGTGTTTGGCCTCAGGGCAAGCAGAATTAAATGTTCATTTGCTATGCAGCAAAGCAACTACGCGATCGATACTACTTAAATGGCTTTGCCGTTTGTGGAACTCACAAGAGTGGCAGTTTAACTGTACTGATGATGTTGGACTCCTGATTTCTTGACGGGCAGTTAGCTTGTTGAGAAACGAGAGTCTAGTTTGCTAAAATCACACTAGCCTGCTTAGTCAAACACTGAATGTCTTTACTCTTTATAGCCAGTCTGTATCTTTGTTATATAATCCCAGTACATTACAATGTTCAGCCCTAAACTCCCAGGTGTGATATTCAACTCGATCCACAGATTTGACTCCCTCATTCCCTTCTCTCTGACCTGCTCCACTCAGGACCGCGTGGCTTCAAAGCATTTCACACCCCGGGAGATCTCTCTGTGCCGTCAACCTCACCCTTTCATCTGTGCCCATGAGAAGAGTGCTCACAGCTCTCCCTCCTCGTTAAAACACACTGTCACCCGTGGAGCACACAGGCTAATTAAGCTGTCCAAACACACCCTGGATCCTACAGTGTTTGCACACGGGCATGCTCGGTCTACGGGTTGTGATTCCTTCTCTGGCCACCGCTGAATGTTGCTGTTCAGAGCTAAACTGCAGGGCTCATGTCAGTCACCATGGAAATCCCAACCAGTAGGGTTGCTATTTGAAGGTCTTGGAGGATGTTGCATGGGTTTTTTTCTGTCTTTAATTGCTTGGTGATTCAGTGGCTGTGCCGTGGTTCATTCTTCAGTCATCGTCTTCAATTCTAAGATATGAAAAGAAGAGAAGATAAAATTCAATAAAGATTTTTTCAATTCTTGATGGTGCTTTTTCTTAGGAGAGTTCTGGGTACCGGTGGTGTAGAGAGAAGGGTTGCTGTGTGGATGATCGATGAGGTTTGGCCACTGGGATTCCAGCTGTGGAGCTAGCAAGCTGCTGGCTAGCCAGGCACTGGGTGGAGATAGCTAGCTGGTAGCTAGCCAGGCACTGGGTGGAGATAGCTAGCTGGTAGCTAGCCAGGCACTGGGTGGAGATAGCTAGCTGCTGGCTAGCCAGGCACTGGGTGGAGATAGCTAGCTGCTGGCTAGCCAGGCACTGGGTGGAGCTAGCTAGCTGGTGGCTAGCCAGGCGCTGGGTGTCTTAGTGGAGGACTGTGTTCTCTCCCTGTGATAGGGTTAGGGTTAGAGAACAGGCCAGCAGCTTCACTGTGACGACCTCAAGGCCCAGTGGAGCAACTGGAGCAGGGGGCTCTCAGAAACAGGACATCTTTATCCTGTGAAACGAAGAGGTAGAGAGATGTATGCACAGGGTATTTGCTGTAATTAGTCACCCTGACCTTCTTTTGTGAAATGTCCTTCCAAACCTATATTGTGATTGGTCACCCTGAGCCAGTGAACATCACAGGATGTCAGTTTTAGAGACTGTACAATGGAACACTGCATGACTACACGAAAACTGCAAGAAAACAAATAAATCTAAATCTTTAGAATGCCCACTTTGTCTTCATGTGTGCAAACAGAACTACTGCTGTTCTTAAGCTCCAGGCTTCCTAGGGAGGTAATCAATGACTCTGCTAGTCTGTGTGGGTGCTTAGCAGTGTTTGTCTTGAGGTAGAAAGTGACTGCTGTATATTGGTGATTGCTGTACCTCCAGGGGAGATCTCATGTTCGTACAGAAAGTCATGTACCACGTCTGAAACAGTGTTACTCATTAGTATCTAGGTAGGAGTGTTTCTGTGCTGTGCTCTTGTTATTGATCGTGTATGGCTAACAGAAGATGCTGTGCTGCGTTCTTGGAGGATTCTGGAAGCTTCTGGAAGCTTCCATGGGTTCTTACTCTCCTCTACTGCACGTCTACAAGCATGAGCTTCCAGTCATCACAATCTCAGACCGCCTTTTGACTCTAAAGAGAGACAGCTTTTCCCTCGTAATCTACCCTCACCGTATATAACATCTAGTGTATATGTGAGAGTGTGTGTGGGTTTGAGTGTGCGGGGGGGGGGGGGTGAGTGTGTGTAGGTGTGTGTGTGTGGGGGGGGTGAGTGTGTGTGGGAGCGAGAGAGACAGAGAGAGAGAGAGAGAGAGAGAGACAGAGAGAGAGACAGAGACAGAGACAGAGACAGAGACAGAGAGAGAAGAGTGAGATGCAGGAACTGACCTGGGCAGGAATCAAACCTGAGCCCCTTGAGATAAGGCTTTAGCCCGTGTGGTGTGTTCCCTTCTCTAGGCATGCTCTCCAAACCTCATCAGAGGAATATTTTAGTTTTCCAGATGCAAATGTTCCTCTGAGTACTTCCCTGCTCATGTGTGCAGCTTGGTGACTCAGTGCTCCTGAGGCCTGGCATCTGTGATGTGGGACAGGGCTGCTCTCAGGCTGCTTCAACACACTAATGGGGATGAACATCCAAGAAATGCAAAAACTGGGAGATGAGCTGCTTTTCATTTGCTCATTTCCTGTTGATTCTATGCTGCTACCAACTTTCATGTTCTGGAGCACTGCCATCTGTTGCGTACAATGTTTAAACTTGGTGGCTGATGGAATTCAAGCTTTTTCATTAAAGTTTTAAATACGTGTGATGTTCGTTTATGTGTGCTCAGTATACATAAGTACACTGAAAGATCCACTGGGGTTTGGTGCAGTAACGCCTCCCTCCCTCCCTCTCTCCCTCTCTTCCTCCCTCTCTGTCTCCATCCCTCTCTCCCTCCCTCCCTCCCTCTCTCCCTCTCTCTCTCCCTCCTCTCCATCTTCCTCTCCCCTTCCCTCTTCCTATCCCTCTCCTCTCTCTCCCTCCTCCCTCCTCCCTCCCCTTCCTCTCTCTCCCTCTCTCTCTCCCTCTCTCTCGCTTTCTCCCTCCCTTCTCTCCCTCTCTCCCTCTCTTCTCTCTCTCCCTTCCGCTCTCTCTCTCTCTCCCTCCCCTCTCCCTCCTTCTCTCTTCTCTCCCTCTCTCTCTCCCTGCCCTCTCCCTCCCTCTCTTCCTTCTCTCTGTCTCCTCGTCGCCTCTCCATCTCTCCTCTCTCCCTCCGCCCTCCCTCATCTCTCTCTCTCTCTCTCTCTCTCGCTCCCTCCCTCTCTCTCTTCTCTCCCTCTCTCTCCCTTCTCTCTTCTCTCTCTCTCTCTCTTCTCTCTCCCTCCCTCCTTTCCTTTCTCTCTGTGAGAGCGCTTGTCTTGTGGGAGGGGTCTCTACCCAGGGGACAGACTGATTGCACCTCTCACTGCAGGAGGGAATGAGATTCCCTATTCAACCCGTTCCATTCAGTGTCTGGTAATCACACAGTATTCAGGGTGAAATCTTTGCTTCACTTAATTGGAGAGAAGTGGAGGAAAGGTAGCCCATTTCAATGATTTATCAGAGCTTCATCTTTGGTTTTTCTCCACATAATGGGCTTTTTGAGGGTCTTTCATGTGATTCTCAACAGTGGTAGTTAGTTAATCATGGCAGTAATTGTTCTATTTCCTCACTAGCTAAAGTACTTAACCTTCTATTCAAATCATATATGGTTTGGATGGTTTGCTATGTAAAGTCATGGGTGTTTCCTTGGCCTGCCTTTGCAGAGTCTCCTGCAGTTCTACTTTGCTGGGTATCCATTAACCCTTTGTTTCCTCCACTTTCAGTGTCTGACCCAGAAGGAAATGCAGCAGGCCACAAGACAGTGGATTCAGGCGCCGTCGTGTTCACGCACAGCCCCACCCCGGACCTGGAGGGCGAGGCCCAGCCCTTCACCACAGCTCCACCCCTCAACATCCCTGACCACCACTCCAGCCTCCACTCAGGCTTCCGGGGCTTGAGGCTGCAACAGGCCCTGCTCACCAAGGACTTCCAGGGAGAGCAGCACTTCTTCAGAGAGGGCAGCCTGGGGCAGCCCACTATGCCTGGCTCGTACTCTGCCCTGGAGGAGGGGGGGCCCTCCACCCCTGGGGTGCCCCATGAAGATGCCCCTGCCTTCTCCGACATCGCCACCACCTCCACCGTAGCCGGCACCACTCCCCTGGCCCCCCCAGGCCCCACCGCAGCTTTGCCCCTGGCCCTGAAGAAGCCCTCCAAGGACAGGGGACGGGGGGAGGATAGGGGCCTGCCAACCACCCCTGTTACCAAGACCACTGTCACCACGGGAAACAGTCACAGCACCGCTGGTCCCGCCTCTGAGGGTAAAGCTGTTGTCATGGAGACCACAGCCACAGCCACCGTTCTGACCACCTCAGTTGTAGGGGTGAAGGGATTGGGGCGTGGGGTGGAGGACAACACGGGCGTGTCCAGGAAGCTGATGCCGTCAGGAGAGGGAGATGAGGAGAGCACCGTCACTGCCTCCATCATCACCTCCACCATCACCACCATGCACACCGCAGGTGAGTTAGCTTGATGGAAGCCACTGGAAGCGTGCGCATGCTCTATAGCCTGTGTCAGTCAACCCTGTCCTGAAACCAAGAGTTCACCTGGATGTTTTGTAACACGGTCCTGATAGAGGAGGGTTTTGAACCTTCTCCATCTGATATCCAAGCCTCTGTCACGCTCGACTGACCCCTCTCCTGATGTTTACTCCTGCGTAGGGAGTTTTGTTTAGGGGTCATTCAAGCTGGTCAGGCAGGATGAGCGCTGGGTCGTATCAGTCCTGTTCATCCTTCCATCCTGACTTCTCCATCTCACCCTCCACTGAGGATAAAAGACCTGCTCATGCGGCAAGCCAATATAGCAGGTTTAGTCCACCTGATCTCTCCTGACTCCGCTCTCCGCTCCTCCGCTGCCAGGGGCCAGCTAGCCAGGCTGATCCAAGCCAGGGGAGAGAGCACCTGGGGAGTTAATGAGAGGGTTAGAGGGCCACTGGAACCCAGATGGGCTGTCAGGGCTACATCAGCAGGCTGACACAGGGAATCACCTCTATTCTTTCTGTTCCTCTGTCTGCCAGGTCTCTGCAGTGTGAATTTCAGCGACCCTGAAGGCTACGTTGAGATTCCTCATTACCCTGTGGCCAGGCTGGAGTCTGGAGTGGACTGCACCTACATAGTGACCGTCTATCTGGGTTACGGTATTGAAGTGCAGGTTGGTCCCCAGCTCACTGTCCTGCACACACACACACACACACCAATGCACACGCTTTCATTAGTCTGACTGAACTCTCAGAACAGAGATCTATTTTAGATTTGTCCTCATAAGTGCTAGGTTAACGGGGATAGAAACAACATTTGCAGCAAAATATCCAGACATTTACTGGACTTTTCTACCTTGAGTTAACCTAATTATCTACTGAGTTATCATGGCTGTCCTGGGAACCAGGCAATCTGATGGAGCATCTAAACACCTTGCTGCTATTTTCAGCAGGCTGTACTAATGAGATATGGTTAGAATCTGAAAATAACACACACAAAACAAACAACCCTGTCAGTTGGATCAGAGGAGACTGTTCTGTTATTACAAGGTCTGGGGCAGCAGAAATACTTTCAAAACGCTTCTTCCTGAAAACATTCACCTAATGAGCTAACGTGGAAATGAGTGAGTTCAGCAGTAATGCTTGTTAAGGTTTGTGTTATCAAAGTTTGTGTTATTTTCATTCTCATATGTTCACTGCACAGAATGCACCAACTCTTCTCAGTTAGTAGACTTGGTGGTGCAATGCTCTCCATCTGAAGATTTCAGACAGCCAAGATGATGCTCTGTGCTGAGGTGAAGACAGCTGCTCTGGGCTGAGGTAAAGACAGTTGCTCTGGGCTGAGGTGATGGCAGCTGCTCTGGGCTGAGGTGATAGCAGTTGCACTGGGCTGAGGTGATAGCAGTTGCTCTGTGCTGAGGTGATGGCAGTTGCTCTGGGCTGAGGTGATGGCAGTTGCTCTGTGCTGAGGTGATGGCAGTTGCTCTGGGCTGAGGTGATGGCAGCTGCTCTGGGCTGAGGTAAAGACAGCTGCTCTGGGCTGAGGTAAAGACAGTTGCCCTGGGCTGAGGTGATGGCAGTTGCTCTGGGCTGAGGTGATGGCAGCTGCTCTGGGCTGAGGTAAAGGCAGTTGCTCTGGGCTGAGATAAAGACAGCTGCTCTGGGCTGAGGTGATGGCAGTTGCTCTGGGCTGAGGTCATGGCAGTTGCTCTGGGCTGAGGTGATGGCAGTTGCTCTGGGCTGAGGTAAAGGCAGTTGCTCTGGGCTGAGGTGATGGCAGCTGCTCTGGGCTGAGGTAAAGACAGCTGCTCTGGGCTGAGGTAAAGACAGTTGCCCTGGGCTGAGGTGATGGCAGCTGCTCTGGGCTGAGGTGATGGCAGCTGCTCTGGGCTGAGGTGATGGCAGTTACCCTGGGCTGAGGTGATGGCAGCTGCTCTGGGCTGAGGTGATGGCAGCTGCTCTGGGCTGAGGTGATGGCAGTTGCTCTGGGCTGAGGTGATGGCAGTTGCTCTGGGCTGAGGTGATGGCAGTTGCTCTGGGCTGAGGTGATGGCAGTTGCTCTGGGCTGAGGTAAAGACAGCTGCTCTGGGCTGAGGTAAAGACAGCTGCTCTGGGCTGAGGTAAAGACAGCTGCTCTGGGCTGAGGTAAAGACAGCTGCTCTGGGCTGAGGTAAAGACAGCTGCTCTGGGCTGAGGTAAAGACAGTTGCCCTGGGCTGAGGTGATGGCAGTTGCCCTGGGCTGAGGTGATGGCAGTTGCTCTATGCTGAGGTGATGGCAGTTGCTCTGGGCTGAGGTAAAGGCAGTTGCTCTGGGCTGAGGTGATGGCAGCTGCTCTGGGCTGAGGTGATGGCAGTTGCTCTGGGCTGAGGTGATGGCAGTTGCTCTTGGCTGCGGTGATGGCAGTTGCTCTGGGCTGAGGTGATGGCAGTTGCTCTGGGCTGAGGTGATGGCAGTTGCTCTGGGCTGAGGTGATGGCAGTCAGACCCGTGTCCTTCAGACTCAGCAGAGCTGGCTCTGCTCTTCAGGGCCATGCCGAACAAGCTTTGAATTATGTGTTGAGAAAACGACCTTGTGTGTTTCTGTTGGTGAAACGTGTCTATAATTGAGAAGTAACCCTTCAGGCTGTTTGAACAGAGAAACTGAGAGATTCCTGCAAAGGGCACCTTCAGCGCCTGCTGACTACAAAGGTAGCAAGTTCAGGCAGTTTGTGTGAGCCAGGGTTAGGGTGAGATTATTCAGAAAACCAAACATTTGTATTTTCTATTGTTTTATTGTTTTTATTGTCTCTATGACTCTCTGTCTTTTTTGTGTTGGTGCAATGCTACGGTTGACTTTGCAATTCTACAGTTGACTTTGCCTGTGTAACAAAAATGGGATCTTTACCAAAAAAAAGATTTAATTAGAAAAATGATGAGGAAAGCAAACAAGGTAGATCTGTCGTTTGTGTGAGAGCTTCACCTGGGAAACATTTGAATCTCTTCATTTTTATAACATGACCGTTAACCCTTAAATGGAACCCATGTCTTGAACTTCGGGCAGAACGTTGTTAGAACACTTGACTGTAAACACTTTGTCCCTGTTCTCAGGCTGCCTGGATGACACTCACTCTTCTCTCTGACTCTTCTATCTGACTCTTCTGTCTGACTCTTCTTACCGACTCTTCTATCTGACTCTTTTCTCTCTGACACTTCTCTCTGACTCTTTTCTTTCTGTCTGACTCCTTTATTCTCTGACTCTTCTCACGGACTCTTTTCTCTGACTCTTCTCTATCTGACTCCTCTATCTGACTCTTCTCTATCTGACCCTTCTCTCTCTGACTCTTCTCTCTGACTCTTTTCAATTACTTTTCTCTCTGACTCTTCCCTCTGATTAAAGTATTGCTCTCTGACTTTGAAACCCCTAAGCTACTATTAGAGTTGGCATGTTGCATGGATTAAATGCCCTAAATCCTCAATCTTGGAGTGGGATGTTGATGGAAATTGAATCTTTTCCTTCCAAGTTTATTCCAGGTTTCTGGAGCAAGCTTTAACATGGAGATAAATGTGAGGTTTGGGGTTGTACTTCAAAGCTGTAGTGGAAGTCCAAGGTAGCTGTTTGATTGATTCACAAGCAGCAATTGTGGAAAGTGCTTGGATAGTGCTGGATTGCTGAAGGCAGTAGTTTCGTCTTGCTCCATCTCTGTAATTGGAGGACAATCACAGTTTGAGAATTGGTAAGTCAGCATGGCTGTTGTTACCACGATGGAGCTATGCTGACTTTAGCCCAACATGAGTCAACAGCCTTGAAAAATGGGTCACGGTTTGTTTTTGGGGAAAAAAGGCTTACCCATAAAAATACGTTGGTGAAGTTGGTTGAGAAACATAGAGATAGCGTCGAACAGAGTTGTATTTGTGGGTTTTCTGTCTCGCCGAAACATCCACAAATGAACAGTGCCAGCAAGCTCATTGCCTCACATTTCTAATTCTCCAAACTCCTCATTTACTGTTAAACTTTGAAATGAGGAAGCTTTGTCTCTCTGGCTCTGGAGGGAAAGATAAGTTAAGAAGAGGGGAGTTTGTTTCAGTTTGTGTGTTCATCTCACTGTGTCCTTTGGGTGTTAAGATATACCCTAAGATTAATAAAGCTCAAAGCATGCACAAAAAACAGACACTCACATGCTCTTCTTATTCACAAACCACATTAGCAAGGAGAGAATCTGGTGTGACCTGTCTGTGTGCTTTTGTGACCTGTCTGTGTGCTGGTGTGACCTGTCTGTGTTCTGTTGTGACCTGTCTGTGTGCTGGTGTGACCTGTCTGTGTGCTGGTGTGACCTGCCTGTGTGTTGGTGTGACCTGTCTGTGTGCTGGTGTGACCTGTCTGTGTGCTGGTGTGACCTGTCTGTGTGCTGTTGTGACCTGTCTGTGTGCTGGTGTGACCTGTCTGTGTGTTGGTGTGACCTATCTGTGTGTTGGTGTGACCTGTGCACACACACTAACATCAGTCTCTCAGCACTCAGATGTGGTGAGGCAGATTTATGGCTCAGATCTGAGGGATGGAGAAGCAGACTGAAGACAATGAGACGCTCTCTCCTGTTGCTGATAGAGATTGACTGGAGGCGTGTGCAATCCACCCTCTAATCATCTTCAGTGTGTCCTGCTGGATGACCAGATCAATCTGTGCTGGTCAGACAGGAGTCTGTTATGATTGCTGAGAGGAGCATTGTAGGGGAGAGTTGAGTTTCTGAGGAGTGGAGGTTGAAGTGTGTGTTTTGGACAGAGTTGTGTTAGTGTGGAGTCGTTTTAGTGTGGAGTCGTGTTAGTGTGGAGTCGTGTGGAGTCGTGTGGAGTCGTGTGGAACCATGTTAGTGTGAAGTCGTGTTAGTGTGGAGTCGTTTTAGTGTGGAGTCGTGTTAGTGTGGAGTCGTGTGGAGTCGTGTGGAGCCATGTTAGTGTGGAGTCGTGTGGAGTCGTGTGGAGTTGTGTAGTCGTGTGTAGTCGTGTGGAGTCGTGTGGAACCATGTTAGTGTGAAGTCGTGTTAGTGTGGAGTCGTATGGAGTCGTATGGAGTCGTGTGGAGTTGTGTGGAGTCGTGTTAGTGTGGAGTCGTATGGAGTCGTGTGGAGTTGTGTGGAGTCGTGTGGAGTCGTGTTAGTGTGGAGTCGTGTTAGTGTGGAGTCGTATGGAGTCGTATGGAGTCGTGTGGAGTTGTGTAGTCGTGTGTAGTCGTGTGGAGTCGTGTGGAGCCATGTTAGTGTGGAGTCGTGTGGAGTCGTGTTAGTGTGGAGTCGTGTTAGTGTGGAGTCGTGTTAGTGTGGAGTCGTGTTAGTGTGGAGTCGTGTTAGTGTGGAGTCGTGTTAGTGTGGAGTCGTGTTAGTGTGGAGTCGTCTTACTGTGGAGTCGTGTGGAGTCGTGTGGAGTCGTGTGGAGTCGTGTGGAGTCGTATGGAACCATGTTAGTGTGGAGTCTTGTGGAGTCGTGTGGAGTTGTGTAGTCGTGTGTAGTCGTGTGGAGTCGTGTGGAACCATGTTAGTGTGAAGTCGTGTTAGTGTGGAGTCGTATGGAGTCGTATGGAGTCGTGTGGAGTTGTGTAGTCGTGTGTAGTCGTGTGGAGTCGTATGGAGTCGTGTGGAGTTGTGTGGAGTCGTGTGGAGTCGTGTTAGTGTGGAGTCGTGTTAGTGTGGAGTCGTGTTAGTGTGGAGTCGTGTGGAGTCGTGTTAGTGTGGAGTCGTGTTAGTGTGGACTCGTGTTAGTGTGGAGTCGTCTTACTGTGGAGTCGTGTGGAGTCGTATGGAACCATGTTAGTGTGGAGTCTTGTGGAGTCGTGTGGAGTTGTGTAGTCGTGTGTAGTCGTGTGGAGTCGTGTGGAACCATGTTAGTGTGGAGTCGTGTTAGTGTGGAGTCGTGTTAATCCTCTCCTGTAGCTCAGTGGTTCCGACTCTCTCGTCTGCTTAATAATTGAACAGTTTGTCCTCGGAGAGCTCACAAGTCCACCAACTTCTCATTCAGTCATGTTTACAGTGGTCTGCAAGCAGGATGTAATTACTCTTCCTCTTGGTAAGGAAATCAATAAATCACTCTCAAGCACACACACACACACACACACATATAAAGTGGTAGGAACACACACTAGAACACATTGATTTGATAAAATACCACACAGACCTTATAGTAGGATGAACCTTGTACTCGTAGATAAAAATCTATACCTCACCAACACCTCACACACCAAACACACACACAAATATGCAGTAATGGAGGGCACACACACATCATGCATGCATGTTCATGTATACACAAACACACTGAAATAATGTATTGTATGCATGTGTATATCTCCCATTCAGTTTCATGCCTGACCCTCCCTCCAGTCCACACAAGCCAGGAGCACAGCCCAGTCTGCCACTGTCCACTACCCAGTGTCCAGTGTACTACTGTCCACTACCCACTGTCCACTACCCACTGTCCAGTGTACTACTGTCCAGACCAAACCCAGACAGGGATTTATTATGTCTGATTGACGTTGGGTTGTTACACAAAGTGAAACTGAGAGAGAGCTCTCTTCCTGTTTCCTCTGCCTCCTGGACCTGCCTCTCTGCCTGATAGCTCTGCCCTCTGACCCACACACCTGACCTGATAACCACTATGATAGCTCTGCCCTCTGACCCACGCACCTGACATGATAACCACTCTGATAGCTCTGCCCTCTGACCCACACACCTGACCTGATAACCACTATGATAGCTCTGCCCTCTGACCCACAGATTTGACCTGACAACCACCCCAACAACCACCCCAACAATCACCCTGACAACCACACTGACAACCACTCTGACAATCACCCTGACAACCACCCTGACAACCACCCCGACAACCACCCTGACAACCACCCTGACAACCACCCTGCGTTCTGATCACATTTTCCGCTTGGCCTTGCTATCTCTTCCCTCCACGCTGAGATCAGGATCTGTCTGACCCTGGACATGGGTCTCTCCTCATGAAGAGGGGAGGGACAGCTCTAACATACCCACACCTTCCCCCTCCTCCCTCCATCCCTGCCTCGCTCTGTCCCTCTCCCTCCTCATCCTGCTGCTTCCTCTAGATAAGTGATTCTGGGAGCTATCTGCAGTACACTCTGCACAGGATCATCTCCCCACCCTCCCCAGTCAGTCTGCGCTATCTCTCCCCGCTACAGTCCACTTCATCCAGATAGCCCACATCTGAAAGGATACTTATTTCCCCCTGCTAAAGATTGTATAGATTTTGGCTCTTTTGAGCCCTTCTCGTAATTGTTCTGTTGCAAGTGCTGATACAGACAGTTCCCTGAAGCCCCAGTTGACTCCAGACACTGGCTCTGTCTGTCTTCAAGCAAAACCTTGTCAGGCTAATAGAATCTCACCAGTAATGAGCATTGATATTCCAGAACATGTCTTCACAAATTGCTATTGAGCTGTTTTGAATTTATAATGGTCCAACTGGATTTACGTATGTTCTGAATAGAGCAGTTAAAAAACAAACTATTTGACTCTCAGGTGACAAAGTTGGATCAATGGTGTGGAATGAGCACCATGTTATCACAACACATCTCTTAAGAATAACAGCTGAAACATTTCAGCATTCGGAAAGCTTGGATATTATCCTTGGATGAATGAGGTCCTTGCAATACAATGGTTCTCCACATTTAACAGAAAGATGAATAGTCAAAATGATGATATGATATATACACATACATAATATGTGTACATATATACATAATAATATATATATATATATATATACAGAGAGAGATCGCTTTGTTTGGCCTTTAGCTTGTCCTCTTTCTTTAGAGAGTCATTTTAATGTTGATGACGCCGATCTCCTCTTCACCCAGGTGGGAGCAGGTGTGGCAGGATACTTTAAGTCAGGTTACTTCAAGTATTGTTTGCATTTTGCACAGAGTTGTGTGTAACCTCTTGTAGTCACACAGAGTTGTGTGTAACCTCTGGGAGTCACACAGAGTTGTGTGTAACCTCTGGGAGTCACACAGAGTTGTGTGTAACCTCTTGTAGTCACACAGAGTTGTGTGTAACCTCTGGGAGTCACATAGAGTTGTGTGTAACCTCTGGGAGTCACATAGAGTTGTGTGTAACCTCTGGGAGTCACACAGAGTTGTGTGTAACCTCTGGGAGTCACATAGAGTTGTGTGTAACCTCTGGGAGTCACACAGAGTTGTGTGTAACCTCTGGTAGTCACATAGAGTTGTGTGTAACCTCTGGGAGTCACACAGAGTTGTGTGTAACCTCTGGTAGTCACACAGAGTTGTGTGTAACCTCTGGGAGTCACATAGAGTTGTGTGTAACCTCTAGTAGTCACATAGAGTTGTGTGTAACCTCTGGGAGTCACACAGAGTTGTGTGTAACCTCTGGGAGTCACATAGAGTTGTGTGTAACCTCTGGTAGTCACACAGAGTTGTGTGTAACCTCTGGGAGTCACACAGAGTTGTGTGTAACCTCTGGTAGTCACACAGAATTGTGTGTAACCTCTGGGAGTCACATAGAGTTGTGTGTAACCTCTGGTAGTCACATAGAGTTGTGTGTAACCTCTGGTAGTCACATAGAGTTGTGTGTAACCTCTGGGAGTCACACAGAGTTGTGTGTAACCTCTGGTAGTCACATAGAGTTGTGTGTAACCTCTGGTAGTCACATAGAGTTGTGTGTAACCTCTGGTAGTCACATAGACTTGTGTGTAACCTCTGGTAGTCACATAGTCTGGCTTGTGAAGGGTGGAGGAGGCGTGACATGCAGGAGGGAGTCTGTCTGCTCCTGCAAGTAAGGAGGTGGAGGAGGGAGTCCTCCTCCTCTCCTCCCCCTGTCCTCCTCCTATCCTCCTCCTCTCCTCCTTCTCTACTCCCCCTGTCCTCCTCCTGTCCTCCTCCTCTCCTCCTTCTCTCCTCCCCCTGTCCTCCCCCTGTCCTCCTCCTCTCCTCACCCTGTCCTCCCCCTCTCCTTCTCCTCTCCTCCCCCTGTCCTCCTCCTCTCCTCCCCCTGTCCTCCTCCCCTCCTCCTCCCCTTCTCCTCACTCTGTCCTCCCCCTGTCCTCCTCCTCTCCCCCTCTCCCTGGGAGGAACTTATGATCTCTGTAGACATGCAGTCCAGCCGTGGAGGTGAGTGGGGCGAAGGGGGGAGGAGAGGGGAAGGAGAGGGGTGGAGGAGAGGGGAAGGAGAGGGGGTGGAGGAGAAGGGAAGGGGAGGGGGTGGAGGAGAGGGGGTGGAGGAGAGGGGAAGAAGAGGGGGTGGAGGAGAGGGGAAGGAGAGGGGGTGGAGGAGAGGGGAAGGAGAGGGAATAGCTGAGCGTCACCATTAGGATTCGTGAAGTCGCCCCACCCTAATTACGCTGAGGTGTATCGACCGAGACAGCCGCTTGGTCTCCAAACAGCCCCCACTTTGCTGGACCTGGTGACCCTCTCTACCAACACAGCCTGCTGGGAGAGAGGGAGGTGCTCATCATCACAGGCAAAGCTCTCCTGTGTTCGGTCAGCACCCCCATCGGCTGCTGCAGGAGGCCAGAGACAATCTATCCGAGGAATTGACTGCAATTACCCGGGTGTCTGACCTCTGTGACTCAGCCCGCAGTTCTGCATACTATCTTATTCTGTCTGGGAGGAGAGTTATTTACATGAATGTTGATCACACATCACAACACAGATGCTGCTTCTCAGCAGTATTGGGGTGTTGTCAGAGTTTGCAGGTTTTTACAGAGTCTGTTTTATTTTTCCCGGACACATCTCCTCCAACAGCAGCTCTTCTGTCAGGTACCGTGGTGTCAGGGTTCACACGGGAGCTTCCAGCCCTGTGCTGTGCCACTGAACTGTTCCACTGCCATCCAGGACTTGTTGTGGTTTTGTTTGATCAAATAAGCCCTCTAGCTATCAGCTCTCCAACAGGCCACCTGGCCGTCTGTGATATGGCTCCCTCCCCCCTCACTGGTCCACTGCCCTGCTCCCACGAGGTCAACATGTGGGACAGCTTCTGTCCTCTGGACTCTCAAATCTGCTCTTCATACAGCCCTGCTTCTCTACCCCTGCTGATTACACAGAGAGAGGGAAGGAGAGGAGGTGAAGGAGAGAGAGGGAAGGAGAGAGAGGGAAGGAGAGAGAGGGAAGGAGAGAGGGGGAAGGAGAGAAGGTGAAGGAGAGAGAGGGAAGGAGAGAGGGTGAAGGAGAGAGAGGGAAGGAGAGAGGGGGAAGGAGAGAGGGGAAGGAGAGAGAGGGAAGGAGAGAGAGGGGAGGAGAGAGAGGGAAGGAGAGAGGGAAGGAGAAAGGGAAGGAGAGAGAGGGAAAGAGAGAGAAGGGGGTCGAATAGGAGAGAAAAAGAGAGGGAGAGAGGGAGATGAGAGATAGTGAGAGATACAGTGTAGAAAGCAAGAATAGTCTTTGAAGCTTTTCGTTCTCCAGGGAAACTGGACGCGGTCAATTTCTAGCCACAGAGGCTGGTTTTGGAGGAATTCCATTTTCCATTAGCTGGGAGGCTGTATCATTCAGAGCAGAGAAAGAATAAAAGTGGTAAATCACTGGATGTTTTATAGTAGTAGTTGACATCTCATGTCTTGCGAATTTATAGATTTCTTAAGGTCTCATGGCGCATAAAGGTGCTATTGAAAGCCTGGTATACATATATATAACTGGTAGTGAAATATTGGACTTGGTGCTAGGTGCTAAACAGCTGTCTGTAGAAAATACATCACCTTGACCTGCTCCTTGAAATTTCTCAGATGATATGCGAGTCATGGATTTGGATGTGTAGGGAGTCATGGATGTGTAGGGAGTCATGGATGTGTAGGGAGTCATGGATGTGTAGGGAGTCATGGATGTGTAGGGAGTCATGGATGTGTAGGGAGTCATGGATGTGTAGGGAGTCATGGATGTGTAGGGAGTCATGGATGTGTAGGGAGTCATGGATGTGTAGGGAGTCATGGATGTGTAGGGAGTCATGGATGTGACAGGGAGTCATGGATGTGTAGGGAGTCATGGATGTGGCAGGGAGTCATGGATGTGACAGGGAGTCATGGATGTGACAGGGAGTCATGGATGTGACAGGGAGTCATGGATGTGTATGGAGTCATGGATGTGACAGGGAGTCATGGATGGGAATGTCTGATGCTAACGACTGCTGTTGGCCTCGTAGACTCTGGTCTCTCCGTCTCCAATCAATACTCATGTTAATAAACATTGCCAATGGCTGACACACAGGGCTCTCCTCGTGCAGAGAGAATTGCTCTATCGATTTCAGAACTCTCATTTTAATTCCTCTGTATCTGACAAAGTTGGATAAATACGTTAGACATTGACCCTGATGCGACGGGGCAGGCTGGGTGGAAAATGTCTGCCTGTTGTTCCATGTGTGTGCATGTAAATTTATACAGTATATATGTATATACATGTAAATATATATATCTATATCTATATAGATATATATAGATACAGCCTGTTATATATATAGCCTATATATATATATATCTGTCTAGATCTAAGGTAGAGTACATATATGAAGTAGAGTATAATAGATATGATAGATTCATATATGAGTATAGATAAGATATTATTAGATATAGATAGATGAGATCAGGATATATACATAGATATAGATAGATAGATAGATATATACATAGATAGATAGATAGATAGATATATAGATAGATAGATCCTTTATTTCAGAAAATCATGAACAAAGATCCCGGTGTCTTCATAAGATTCCAGAGTTTCATGAGTTTTTCCAACAAACTTGTTTTTCATACTTCCCTGATTGTCATCCTCTAACCCTATATTACCATCATGACCCTCATTATGCAACATGCGATTAGTTTTAGCAAGTTCAGAAGATGTCTAGCTACCACTGTGGTCCTCTCTTTTTCCAGTCCCCCTCCTCTTCCTCTCCCTCCCCCCTCATCTCTCCTTATCCCTCCTCCCCTCCTCTTCCCCCTCCTCTCCCCCTCCTTCTCCTCCCCCTCTTCTCCTCTCCTCCTCTCCTCCTCTCCTGTCCTCTCTCCTCTCCCCTCTTCTTTCTCATCCCCCTCCACCTCCCCTCCTCTCTCTCTCTCCTCGCCTTCCTATCGCTCCTCTCGCTCTCTGTCTCTTCCCCCTCCCCTCCCCCTTTCTTTCTCCTCTCCCTCGCTCCTCCACATCTACTCCTCTCTCCGTCCCTCCTCTCCTCCCCTCCTATCCTTCCCCTCCTTTACTCTCATCCCTCCTCCCTCTTCCCTCCCTCCACAGTAGGTAACCAGGCTGGCTCATGTAATGGAGGCCAGAGAAGGCAAGCCAGCTTTAATGAACTTGAGATGAGACGAGGCGGCCCTTTCATTCCCCGCCTCCGGGGCGGCAGCCCATAAAGGAGGGTTGTCTGATCCTGATGAGGTTTTTAGGGTGTCGAGACTCGACTGAGATGAGGTTTTCGTGGGCCATCCCTTCCCCAGAGGAACACTCTCAGGTGACACTAATTGCTCTGGCACCTGGCTTACTGTCATAGAAAAAAGACAGGAAGCGATCGAGGTGTGTGGGACCGAGCCTCTTCCGTCTGGCCCATCCGCGACATCACGAGGCGTGATGAAAAGGAGAAATGCATGCTGGGAAACAAGACTGTAAAGACCCCTGATGCAGCTGCTCCTCCAGCACTCATCAGACAAACCTCTGGAAGCTCAGACGATTGCTCATAATGCAGAAATCATCTCCATATTCCATGAGTGTATAATGAGATGAGCGGCAGACTGGCTTGGCTTGGTCCCTACAGGGATGAGATCATCAGGGAGGTAACAGCCTGGAGACAGAGCTCAGTGTTTGGTCTGACAATTATCTTTCAATATCGCTGAATTATTTTGCTTAACCGCTGGTGCGATCGGTTTGACAGTCAGCAGTTCATTTCCAAATGCAGTTTCCGGGGTTTCGCAGATTTATGAACTAAATGTGAGCAGCTGAAAACAGAGACGGTTTCTGTTTGACAGTGTTAAGAAAGCACATGTTGTTATTGTGCTATGCATGATGTATAATGCAGAGTGTAATCATCACAACACTGACACCAGTTGGTCTGGTTCTGCTCTGAACAGAAGCTTTTGTTCCTTGGTATTATCCGAAGCCACTGTTCCAGAGTGCAGGCGGGAATGGAGGTGATTATGAAGAGGTGAATGTTCAACTCTGATTATCATTCACACAAACAGCAACAGAATCCTGCCATTGTCTGCTGTAATGGGGAGGCATGAATGAGGCTGCTGCTTCAGACTGTCTCTATTGTCCAACACGTACCCCAACAACAGCCTGGGAGGCACAAGGCCTGAGCCCCATGTGTGGCCTTCATTGTGATTCCTGTAGATTAGGAGGGGAGAGAAAGAGAGGGGCAGGATGTGCTGGAGAGTAGAGGGGGGAGATTGACCTTGAAGAGAGAGAGAGATATGGGAGTTGGAGGCCCTGGAAAGAGAGGGAGGAAAGATGCAGGCTAGCTTTAACCACAGTTCCACCTCCTCGTGTTTTCAGAGGTAAAGAAAGATACGAAGATGTCTCAGTTAAATCGTACGTGTTTATAGGAATGCTTCAGCACAAAAACTGTAGAACTGTAACGAGCTAAAATGTCTTTATTATCTTTATAACCACTGATACGTACCACTGTACCAGTCAGGCTCAGTATCCCCCATCTCTCTACCCTTCTGTCTGTCCATGCTTGATGTCTTTCACACAGAAACATGGAACGCATCCAAGACCATTTCCACAACACCAATCAGTCATCACTTATCCAGAAGGAAGTCCTATGTAATTTCAAAAGTTGCCATTTCCTTTCCTTAATAAGCCTCACAGATGGCAAAGTCACGCTGATACCACATATTTGGATTCCACAAGCCAATGTCACAATGGTTGAGAGAGAAAAAGGGGATTTGTTATTTTCTTAACACAATTCTTGGAACCATAACTATATTTTTAGAGCAAACGCAAAAGCTGAACTCTCTGTTTATTTGAGGCCACATACAATATACTGGTATCTGTTGTTGATTTGAGTTCCTATATTCTGGTATATTGTTGAGTGTGTGTGTGTGTTCAGTTGTTTGTGCATGCGTGTTTCGTGTGCTTGTGCGTGTGTTGTGTGTGTATGTGTGTTTGTGTGTGTGTGTTGTGTCTGTGCATGTGTGTGTGATTGTGTGCGTGCGTGTGTGTTGTGTGTGTGTGTTTTGTGTGCGTGTTGTGTGTGCTTGTGTGTGTGTGTGTGTGTGTGTTTGTGTGTGCGTGTGTGTTATGTGTACATGTGTGTTGTGTGTGTTTGTGTGTCAAGTTGCCCTTCAAGGCAACTGTTGTGATTTTGGGTGCTACAAAAATAAATTGAATTGAACTGAGTGTCCTTGTGTGTTGTGTGTTTGTGTGTTTGTGTGTCCTTGTGTGTTGGGTGTTTGTGTGTGTTGTGTGCATGTGTTTGTGCGTGTGTGTTGAGTGTCCTTGTGTGTTGTGTGTGTGTGTGCGTGTGTGCTTGTGTTGTGTGTGCGTGTGTGCGTGTGTTGTGTGCGTGTGTGTGTGTGTTGTGTGCGTGTGTGTTGAGTGTCCTTGTGTGCGTGTGTGTGCATGTGTGTGTGTGTGTGTGTGTTGTGTGCGTGTGTGTTGTGTGCGTGTGTGCGTGTGTGTTGTTTGTGTGTGTGTGTTGTGTGCGTGTGTGCATGTGTGTGTATGTGTGTGTGTGTGCAGCAGGGGTCCCTCCAGACCCTGCCTGCAGAGCTGCAGCAGATAAGGGTCCAGATATCTGCTGACGTGGAAGATGATTCCTAAGCGAAGCAGGACAGGGTCCTGGTCCAGCTGACAGGTGCAGGGTGTGTGACAGGTGACAAGGCCCTGTGGACACGCAATCTACCCATGGAAATGCATGCTGTCAGTCTTCCTCTCTCTTGGGAGAGGGTGTCTGTGTGGAGGGACAGGAGAGGGAGGGAGGGAGGGAGGGAGAGTGGGAGGGAGGGAGAGGGTGAAGTTACAATTTCAATAAATACATAAGAATCTAGTTGAAAATTAACACCAGTCTACACAATTCTAAGCAAAACTATATATATATATACTATTTTCCTGCTGGAATCCCCAAACCCTCCACCCTGACACAGACGTTAGCCTCTATACAGATCTGAAGGGCCTAAAATAAGACGGAACATTAGAGGCATCAAATGGAACATCCAGAACATTCTAATGATCGTCTCCTTAAAGCCACACAGTGTTTGTCCTGACTGCCCCTAAACCAGCTGTGTTCAGGCCCACAGACAAGGGACATGATCACTGATAAGAATGACACATTTCCAAATATTAGTTCCTACAGAACAGCTTATCTTCCGGTCGCTGAAACAGATGTTAAAATCTGATTTTCAACCATCTAAATTTCAACCATGTAATTCTGGGTGTTTCCTCCTCTGTGTTTGTCAGAATGCTCTCTCTCCCAGTCCAGCACTTCTGTATCTAAAGAAACAAACAGATATTTTACACAGCCACTCCTCAGCCCAGCTCACTGGAGCTCTGCCATACTGGCGTTCCACTGCTTCCCTTGTGGAATATTTCAGAATGCCGGACATTTACCTGGAGATGAGCTGTGATGCTTTATGGAAAGAGAGATGCTGTCTGAAATATGTATGAGAAACGTCAGACATCTCATCGATTTAACAAATATCCATAATAATGGAGGAGACACATACCAGGGGAAAAGAGAGAGAGAGAGGGAGAGGGTCGAGGGGTAAGGGGAAAGAACGAGGGAGGAGCGGAGAGGGAGGGAGGAGAGTGGAGGTAGAGAGAGAAAAAGATGAAGAGCGGGAGAGGGGATGAAGGGAGGGAAGAGAGAAAGAGAAGGGGTGAGGGTTAGGGAGAGAGAAGAGAGGGAGAGGGAGATGAGGAAAGAGGGACGCGGGAGACAGCTGGGTCAGAGGGTGAGATGAGAGGGGGAGAGAGTGGTAGAGCTGAAGATAGTCGAGAGAGCGTAGATATATATATCTTAGACCCAGGGATGAGAAAAAAACTAGATTGTGGGACGAGAGCACAGAGAGAAGAGAGAAGGGGAGGAAGAGCAGCAAGGACGAGTAGAAAAGAGAGTAGTTGGCAGCAGGCTTGAGGGGGAGACATGAAAAGACGCATATGGGAGAGGAGAACAGATGAGAGGAGTTAGTTAGAGCAACAAATGAGGGTGAAAGGATGGAGAGTGACGAGGGAGCGGGAGGCAGCGAAGAAAGAGAAAGAAGAGAGTGATAAATGAGAGAGGAAGAGAAAGTGAGAGAGGGCAGGAGAGAGGAAGAAAAAAAAAAAAAAAAAGAAAAAACCAACATAAGGGAGGCGGCCCCGATTCCCAATCTCTCTTGAAAACTATAAAATAAAACGATAGTTCGAGGGTAGGCTCAGGCGGCCGAGCGGAAGACAGAGGTACATTTTCCACAGAGACCCAATGCACGAGGGGAAATAAGTTCAAGGCTTAAATCTTTTGTATTCTGCCCAGCTTTGTCCTAGAAAACGTCTTAACTGAGAGTCCGCTGTGGAGGGAGAGACACACCAAATCCACTGCAGCACCAGAGACTAGATTTCACACTAAAGTTCACTATGGAAAAACACAAATAACACTTTGTCAAGACAAGGTATCCATGAGTGCTGCTGTGAAGTGAAACCGCTAACATGTGTCCTGGTCATGAGACCAAGCAAACAGACACAGCAGGTCCTCACGGTGAAGCACTGCTTCTGCACCAAGCAGAACGTTGTGTGAACACAAAGAGAAAGAGGAAACCAGCCCAGGGCTGCGTCCTTGTCTGTGTCCTTCAGAGACGATAACAGACGATCTAGTATCACGTGGCGTTCCTCCCTGTGTCGCTCTTCTGTTGAGATGAACTGGAAGAACATTGTTCAACATATCAGAGCGAACACAGATAGAAGACAGGAGAGGAAACTAATAACAGGAGGGAGATGGTGTGTGTGTGTGTGTGTGTGTGTGTGTGTGTGTGTGAGTGTGTGTGTGTGTCTGAGTGTGTGTGTGTGTGAGAGTGTGTGAGTGTGTGTGTGTGTCTGAGTGTGTGTGAGTGTGTGTGTGTGTCTGAGTGTGTGTGTGTGAGAGTGTGTGTGTGTGTGAGTGTGTGTGTGTGAGTGTGTGTGTGAGTGTGTGGTTGAGTGTATGTGTGTGTGTGAGAGAGTGTGTGTGTGTGTGTGTCTGAGTGAAAGAGAGTGATAGTGAGTCACACGTGGTCTAAGACCAGCAGTGAGGCCTCTCTCCCTGACGTCTGGTCTCAGCCGAGTGACAGGACGTCAGCCCCTCCATATCTCGCCGGGCGCTCGCCTGGCGCTCGCCCCCATCACAACGTCTGGGATATCACACTCTTGTTATCCTGGAGAGTCAGTCTGGGACACCCTGCCAAGCCCCGCTACAGACCCAGACACACATCTCCCTGGCAGCTTGCAGGAGATACCCCCTATCTCTTCCTGTTGTAGATGATCCTGTCCTTATCTTTCGAGATGGTTAATCTCTGTTTTTGCGCAGCTGTTGTGAAATCTACTGTACCCACAGCCTGTTTATCAGACTTTCTCCACAGTTTTGGTATGTAAAGTGCATCAGGTGTGTGTAAAATGACATTGCTTCATTATTCAGCCGGGAGAAGCGGCCCATCCTCTGGAGTGCCCTTCACCACACTCCTCTGCTGCAGCTGTTCACACCTGTTGAAGAGATTAAACACAGCTGTCAGACATGCTGACAGCCAACCAGAGGAAAGAAACACAAGCTTTTTTAACTATGGATCCAGGGCTGCATACTAACACGGACGAGACAAACTTCTGTGCAGTGAGATACACATTTCCATCCAGGCAAACCGCAGTGTTTTCAGTCACAACCTCAGTCCAGTAGAGCCGCAGCCAAGGGTGGATTAACCTCATCCTGCAGTAGCTTGTTAACAGGAACACAAAGGACCAGTCTGCAGAGACACATTTCTCAAGGCATTAAAACATTAGTGACCGTGAACACATTGAGACAGGCTGGGACCAATGAGGGAGTGTGTGGAGACAGATGAGGAGTGTGTGGAGACAGAGGGGGAGTGTGTGGAGACAGATGAGGAGTGTGTGGAGACAGAGAAGGAATGTGTGGAGACAGAGAAGGAGTGTGTGGAGACAGAGAAGGAGTGTGTGGAGACAGAGAAGGAGTGTGTGGAGACAGAGAAGGAGTGTGTGGAGACAGATGAGGATGCAGTTCTGACATTGAGAAGCTGTGAGAGTAAAGATGGACACACATTAAACATGTTGAGTGTGTTGCTGTTACTTGCCCTTTCCTTCACATTGGTATTCAGAGGACTGATGGACTTCCTGACAGGTTTCCGTCTTCCTAACATGCGTCCTCTCCTCTGTGTTGGCAGGTGCTCAACGCGAGCATGGCCGAGGGGGTGCAGGTGACTCTGGAGGACATGGGTGGACGAGAGCCCTCCATCCTGGCCAACGAGTCGGTCCTGACCAGGGGGCTGGTGCTGCGCAGCTGGAGCAACCAGATCGACATCCACTATCGCAGCCAGAGGCCGGCAGAGCGAGGGTCACTATTGCTTCGTTACCAGGGTGAGACGACTATCATGCACACACCTATTCACACCTGCCAACACCTGTTCACAACTAGCATGGATGTGCTAGCATGGATGTGCTGGCATGGATGTGTTGGCATGGATGTGCTAGCATGGATGTGGTAGCATGGATGTGTTGGCATGGATGTGGTAGTATGGATGTGCTAGTATGGATGTGCATTGTACATCTTCGTGAACCTGGTGCAATAATAAAGTAGCATCCTGACAGTCCCCCAGCATCTTTATGCTGATTGCTTCCGTTACTTGTAAACACAGCAAATGCTCATGTAAACCAAAAACTGACAACCGCTGTCATCCAACAGTGTAAATACATGGAGAAGTCTTGTGCTAATAGACATTTCCAGAGCTGTCAGTGACATTTCCTGTTCTCACCATCATGTGACAGCCCAGAGACAGGAGGACGCAAAAACAACACGGCATTCTGGCAAATTCCTTTTGTCTTTACAAACCTAATGAACTCTGACAGGCTTGCACAGGAATAGTATGTTCCTGCTCATCTCTGGAGTTCCTGGTGTGCACAGCTCTCATCGCTGTTGCTTCCACTTGTGAAGCTAAATAGAGGGATCCAGCAGATTGGCCGTCTTGGCCCTGCTGCAAACACTTTGGAACTGATTGGAAAGACTCTTGACAGATGACAAATAACATTTCCACCCCAGTAGATTTTTTACCCTGTCAATTTGACAAACATGTGTTTTCATCAAAGTTGAGATGCTCCTGATTGGAGCATTTGAACAATGTCAAAGCATCGTACATCTGCTCACAGTACACCTTGTGAAAAGCCTTTAGCTATGTCTCTAAACTAGAACATTGGCCCTGATGAATATCTGCCAGTGCTGCCAGCAGGAAGGAGAGAGGTGGCATGATCAGAGAGAGAGAGGTGAAGCAGGCTGAAGAGGGTGGAGGTGTGAGGATGAAGGGGTCAGAGAGAGAGAGGTGGAGCAGGCTGGAGAGGGTGGAGGTGTGAGGATGAAGGGGTCAGAGAGAGAGAGGTGGAGCAGGCTGGAGGGGGTGGAGGTGTGAGGATGAAAGGGTCTGATGGGGCTCTTAGGGGTCTGATGAGGACTCTAATGGATCAACAACAGTCTGTAGACGCTGCACCCGAATTCCTCTGTTCACTAGAAAGGGTTCGTTTTTGTTTAGTGGTCATTCTGCCACAAACTACCTGGGTCAACATGGACTATACTGAAAAAAACATGGTGGAACGAGAATAGCTTTTAGAGTGTGACATTTCCATGGCCCCGTTCAGATTGTTCTCTCGGTGTGTATGGCGCTGAGCAAACTCAGATCTCCAGAGCAGCTCTCAGATGAATCTGAGTGAGCTCTCTACACTGCACTCCTCCACACTTCACTTTTAATGCTGGTGAAGGAGGTGAACTCCCATGAACTGCCAGCACACAATGCTGCTTAACAGAGGGGAAAGGGAACATTAAAGATGTATGTCTCTCAATAATTCACAAAGAAATAGGAGACCGGCAGCCGTGCCCTGGAGACTGAAAGCAAACAGACCTCAAAGGAAAGGTGGGCAGCGATCCAACACAGGGGAAGGCGAGAGAGACGGCTTTTGTTCCTGTATCAAAGATCGACTCTGACATGAGCGGTGGCTAGGTCACCCGCTGTCGTACTCCCATGAGCGTCTGCATCTCCTCTCAGCTCATCAGCTGCAGCACACGGCACCTGGCATGTGAATGAACAGCCTCCACCCCCTAACAGCCTCCACCCCCTAACAGTCTCCGCCTCCTAACTGTCTCCGCCTCCTAACAGCCTCCGCCTCCTAACAGTCTCCGCCTTCTATTAGTCTCCGCCTCCTATCAGTGTCCGCCTCCTAACAGTCTCCGCCTCCTATCAGTCTCCGCCTCCTATCAGCCTCCGCCTCCTAACAGTCTCCGCCTCCTATCAGTCTCCGCCTCCTATCAGTCTCCGCCTCCTTTCAGTCTCCGCCTCCTATCAGTCTCCGCCTCCTAACAGTCTCCGCCTCCTACCAGTCTCATCATTTGGCAGGTGGGGAAGAAACCCTGTCCTGTAAACAAGCATTGTGACAATTAAACAAAAGCTGTGCTCTGTAAATGGCTTGGCATGCGTTCACCAGTGTGTTCACCAGTGTGTTCACCAGTGTGTTCACCAGTACGTTTTCTGCTGCCTCACATCCCAGCCCTGCTGCCTCACATCCCAGCTCTGCTGCCTCACATCCCAGCTCTGCTGCCTCACATCCCAGCCCTGCTGCCTCACATCCCAGCTCTGCTGCCTCACATTCCAGCCCTGCTGCCTCACATCCCAGCCCTGCTGCCCTGCTGCCCTGCTGCCTCACATCCCAGCTCTGCTGCCTCACATCCCAGCTCTGCTGCCTCACATCCCAGCCCTGCTGCCTCACTGCTGCCCTGCTGCCCTGCTGCCCTGCTGCCTCACATCCCAGCCCTGCTGCCTCACTGCTGCCCTGCTGCCTCACATCCCAGCTCTGCTGCATCATATCCCAGCCCTGCTGCCTCACATCCCAGCTCTGCTGCCTCACATCCCAGCTCTGCTGCCTCACATCCCAGCTCTGCTGCCTCACATCCCAGCCCTGCTGCCTCACATCCCAGCTCTGCTGCCCTGCTGCCTCACATCCCAGCCCTGCTGCCTCACATCCCAGCTCTGCTGCCTCACATCCCAGCCCTGCTGCCCTGCTGCCTCACATCCCAGCCCTGCTGCCTCACATCCCAGCCCTGCTGCCTCACATTCCAGCTCTGCTGCCTCACATTCCAGCTCTGCTGCCTCACACCTTGCTTGGGCTGAACAGTATGAGATGTGTCCCTTCACACTGAGCTGAGAATGCAGTCTCCATCTCCCTTAGCAGGGATCCCTGTTTGTGGGCGTCAGGGAGGCAGTGCAGGGGCTAGCATAGCGCAGGCTACAGGCAGCCTGAGCGCTGAGGCTTTGTGTCTGATTAGATGCTGGGGATTTTCCATTCACTGTAATTGATATCAAGTGTAATGGCTCTGTGTGGACACGGAGAAGGTGTTACAGTAATGCTGGCTGTCACATTTGGAATACAGACTAATGCAGCGAGTCTAAGCCTGGAAGGATATTTGAGTTTAGGAATGGAACTGCACGTATGTGCCAAACAGCAGCTGAATGAAAGCACTTTTAAAAAATTATCCTAAATTGCTGAATGTTAATGCAGCTCTTTGCTGTCAGTCATGCTGGATTTCATTATCTTTTTATTAATGCTTTAATTTCGAATGCCCAACTGTGAAGGGCATTTAGATCATATAGGATGTTTCTGTTGAATAATTTCACGTCATATATCTGCCACTCACTGAAAGCATGACACTTACTGACGCTTTTTCCTACAGATTTCAAAGGCTATCAGTTAGATTGCTTGAGATATTTCAATTGTGTTCATCTCCATGCTACGCACAATATCACCTTGTCCTGTATAATGGGGTGTGAAAAATGGGCTGGGACAGGCGTAGAGAAAGAGACAGATCTGTAGAAAGATAGATTTCAGCTCGAGGTAATTAATACCTGCTAAAGCGCAGCTCTGGCAGAGCTGACAGGCTGATGGATGTGTAGGCTTCTCCAACAGCAGAGCGTCTACTGGGACTGTTTCTCAGTCCGCTGTTCCTCCTGCTGTACAGACTGTTTCTCAGTCTGCTGTTCCTCCTGCTGTACAGACTGTTTCTCAGTCTGCTTTTTCTCCTGCTGTACAGACTGTTTCTCAGTCTGCTGTTCCTCCTGCTGTACAGACTGTTTCTCAGTCTGCTGTTCCTCCTGCTGTACAGACTGTTTCTCAGTCTGTTCCTCCTGCTGCAGAGACTGTTCCTCAGTCTGCTGTTCCTCCTGCTGTACAGACTGTTTCTCCTCCTGCTCTACAGACTGTTTCTTTCTCAGTCTGCTGTATAATGTATACAAATTTTGTCAGTGTGAACAGGGAATGTGGACATATACAGCATTATCACCACAGACAGCCTGTCTTCTGTATGAAACATGAGGTAGCACACGCACAAGCAAGTTAACAGCATTTGAGCAGTTGTACAGCAAACTACTAGAGAATGAGTCTGATTGTAAAGCTACAGGATGCGAGTCTATCTCTGTGAAACTCCTAAACCTAGATCAATAAAGATGTCTGTGCAGGTTTCCAGTCTTGAGTCCACTAGACAGTGGTTGACCACAGGTCTGATAGGTGGTATTGATATTGATGTGGTTGGGTTAAACACTCTATTCCATTGGTCAACTGCTCAATAAATGAGCAATTGAGGTGAAATAACTTTGGAGAACAGGCCAAGTTGCTGCTGCTCCTCTCCTGCTATCCCCTCCTCTCCCCCCTCCTTCTCCCTTCCCCTTCCTTCTCCTCCCCTCCCTCCTCTCCCCCTCGCCTCCCTCTTCTCCCCCTCCCCTCCCCCTCCTCTCCCATCCCTATGGCTGGCTTGCGTAAGTCAGAACATTAGCACAGCATCTGTTTCCCCGGGTCGTACCAGGAGCTAATCTTCCTAGCTGGGCTGGCTGTGGAGTCATTACTTGTAATAGCAAAACAATCAGACGTTATGGCCCACTACCATGTACAACGGAATGGAGAACGCCATGTAATTTAATTCTCAGGGGATTGGCTCCACACATTACTTTTTCGCCCGTGGCACCCCCCCAATCCCAGCGCTGGCTGGAGATGGAGGAAGTGCTGGTAGGATAATAGCAATAACTAGGCTCAGTGGAGCCAGAGATAAACTAGGAAGTGAATGGATGACCTGGGGCGACAGGACTCCCAGAGCCATCTCACTGATTCACTGTGGAGAAGAGCACCAGCTTCGTTAGGAAGTATCACCTGATTCATCTGATTGGAACAAAGTCCAGACAGGCAGTGTGCTAACTTAAGGCCTTCCACTAGGATTCATGTTTCAATATATCGACAAGATGACATTTACATTTGTGTTACGGTTTTTAAACAGCTTCAAGCCTGATACAAGTATGCTTTTACGTGTACACTAAGCATGTAGAGAGAACCCTTCAAATCCTATACATGAAAGGTTACAATGTTGAGACAGGTACAGTAGTCTCTACCCATCCAGCCCCCAGTCTATCTCCATCTATCTCCATCTATCTCTATCTAACTCCATATATCTCTATCTATCTCTATCTCCATCTCACTCCATCTCACTCCATCTATCTCCATCCATCTGTCAATCCATATGCATCCACCCATCGCTCCATATCAGACAGTAAATTTTCATGTCTCAACATGCAGAAAGCAGCCTGTCCAGTCTTTGATAGACAACATACAGGAACAGACCTGTTTAGTTGCTGTGTGGAATACACCACATGCAGGAACAGCCTGTTTACCATGTGTTGTATACACACAGCAACACACAGTCCTTCAGGCTGGGATATACACACATGCAGCAAACAGTCCTGTTTATGCTGGGGTGAATATTACACACATGCAGCTAAACAGCCTGTTAGTGTGATTGATATACACACATGCAGAAAGGCCCCTTTCAGTGCGTTATATAACACATATGCAGGAACAGGCCGTTTATCGGTGTGATTACAACATGCAGGAACACCTGTCAGCTGTGTGATATAAATCATGCAGGAACAGGCGTCCAGTGCTGTGTGATATACACACATGCAGAACGCCATGTCTCAGTGCTGTATATACACACACAGGGAACACCTGTTCATGCTGCTGTAATACAACACATGCAGGAAAACAGGCCTTTTAGGCTGTGTGATATACACACATGCAGGAACAGCTGCTTTAGTGCTGTGTGAGTATACACACATGCATGGAACAGCCTGTTTATGCTGGTAATACACACATCAGGGAACAGCCTTTTATCTGTGTATATACACACATGCAGGGAACAGGCCTGTTCAGTGCTGTGTGATATACACATATGCAGGGAACAGGCCTGTTTAGTGCTGTGTGATATACACACATGCAGGGAACAGGCCTGTTCAGTGCTGTGTGATATACACACATGCAGGGAACAGGCCTGTTTAGTGCTGTGTGATATACACACATGCAGGGAACAGGCCTGTTCAGTGCTGTGTGATATACACACATGCAGGGAACAGGCCTGTTCAGTGCTGTGTGATATACACACATGCAGGGAACAGGCCTGTTCAGTGCTGTGTGATATACACACATGCAGGGAACAGGCCTGTTTAGTGCTGTGTGAATACACACATGCAGGGAACAGGCCTGTTTAGTGCTGTGTGATATACACACATGCAGGGAACAGGCCTGTTTAGTGCTGTGTGATATACACACATGCAGGGAACAGGCCTGTTTAGTGCTGTGTGATATACACACATACAGGGAACGGCCTGTTCAGTGCTGTGTGATATACACACATGCAGGGAACAGGCCTGTTCAGTGCTGTGTGATATACACACATGCAGGGAACAGGCCTGTTCAGTGCTGTGTGATATACACACATGCAACACACAGTCCTGTTCAGTGCTGTGTGATATACACACATGCAGGGAACAGGCCTGTTTAGTGCTGTGTGATATACACACATGCAGAGAGCAGTCCTGTTCAGTGCTGTGTGATATACACACATGCAGGGAACAGGCCTGTTCAGTGCTGTGTGATATACACACATGCAGGGAACAGGCCTGTTCAGTGCTGTGTGATATACACACATGCAGGGAACAGGCCTGTTCAGTGCTGTGTGATATACACACATGCAGGGGAACAGGCCTGTTCAGTGCTGTGTGATATACACACATGCAGGGAACAGGCCTGTTTGTGGTATTCGCTTGCTGCAGGTGGAGGCGCTGCAGTTCTGAGTGGGAGTTTTGTGTGTTTGTTTGTGTTGTTTTCTCTTTGCTGCTAGACTGAGCCAGGTGCATGTAAAGCCTCATAGCAGTCTAACGACTCCTGTACTGCTTTACGAGAACGTGCAGTAATAAATCACAGCTGTTGTTGCAAATGCTCACAGCAACACTGCCGTCTAACCACTTGTAGTGCGTTAAAGTAACTAAATGATTTCCTACGGGCTAGACCACGCTGAACAAGTGGGAAGCGGGAGGCCTAATCATGCGATGGGAAAAGAGAAAAACATTGACGTGTGTGTAAACCTTCCCTGCTCTCCTTACACGCCAGAGCTGGGTCGGTGAATCTGGCCAAGTTTGATTACTGAGCTTCCCCGGCACTCAGCACTAATATCCAAATGTCTTCTGTCAGCTAGGGAGGACTGCTATCAAGCTGCCTTCTAAAGTGTACTCTTTCCTTAATGCCTCATGTCGGCAGCAGCAGACTATAAAACTGCCGCGCTTTAAAGTCGATTTTCATATTCAGCCATCAGTAGAGAGGAATTTAAAAGGTGGTGATTATATCGTCTGAATGGGTTTTGAAATGCTTAACTGTTTTATGTATCGACAGTCTAATGCGCCCGCGTTCAATCACAGCATACCCCGTCAGGCACCGTGGCAACTGCCGCTAGTCTCTGGAGATCACCCCCCCTCTCCGCCCCTGCGTCTGTGGGTGGGGAGACCCTGCGCTGGTTGAAAGCTCCAGCGGGGCAGGAGGGATTGGAGACCGAGTGTTGTGTGAACCGTTTCACCTGCTTGTTGACACAAGCCAACAGCTCGTTTCCGCCCCCACTGTTCCCCAAATCATATTCATGACTTGACTAAAACACGCAGGGTAGTGGGCGGTCTGCAGTAAAAAAAACCTTTCCTCCTTCACTCCTGGCTTCGGTGCTGCGGGCCCAGCAGTGATGCCGACTAGCTAATGTGGTAAATGTAGACTTTGTTTTAGAACGAAAAAACGTCAACATGGCGATAGTGAAAGATATCCGGATATTGTACCTGTGCTAGCGTTGGTAAACGTAGACTAGAGAGAGAGTAGAGTGGTCGTCGCTCAGACAGCCAGAAAGGTCTGTTTTATAGCACCTATTAACAACATGGTTAGCTCAATCCATCATCCAGGGGAGCTGATGATTGCTACCATACATCCTGTGTAGCTTCAGTCGAGGCAGGGACAGGGACACGGGGCAGCTTCAAACACATTCATCTTACTGCTCGGGGCTCGCTGCTCTTTCACAACTTCCACGCAGGCTCTTTCTCTCCACAATCTAATCCTTAACATATCTGTAGTTTTCTCACGGTGTTTGACTGGGCTTGTGATGACCACAGCCTTCGCTTGAATGGTCACAGCACACCAGCTTTTCATAACCAACAGCAAACACGCCACAGCATATTTGCAGATGTGGATTTAAACTGTGATTAAGGGTAACAGCTGGAGTTGAATATTTACCACCCAAGTAGAGAACTAGGAACCTCAGTGCTTGACCCAGTTGCTCTGCACACTGAACAGTGTGGAGGAAACATCAATGTCATTAATTGAGCTAATTTAAGGATTTAAGGGTGTCGCCAGAGTGTAACAACTGATTTAATGTTGAACAGATAATCACAGATCTCGTTTAGTGTTTTGTTTGAAGTAATTCAGTTTTGTTTCCCCCCTCTCTCTCTCTCTCCCTTCCTCCCCTCACCCTGTCTCCCCCTTCCTCTCCTCCCTCTATCTCCCCCCACTCCCCTCCCCCTATCTCCCCCTTCCTCCCCTCCCCCTATCTCCCCCCAGTGTTTGAGCTGAGCTGTTTGTTCCCTAAGCAGCCAGCTAACGGGGAGGTATCCGTGACTCACCTGCACGCGGGGGGCGAGGCCTTCTTCCAGTGTGCGACAGGTTACCAGCTGCAGGGTCCAGCTGTGCTGTTCTGCCGTAACGCCACCAGCCCGTACTGGAGCGGGCGAGAGCCTCGCTGTCTGGGTAAGATATCCTGCTCCTCCCTGATGCATGCCCAGCCCTTACCTGCCTATATCACCCTCTATCTACTGGCTATACAACATCCACCCTGCCTCTATACTGCCTCTATCAGGTGCCAACCAAGGGGTTTCTGACTAAATGAAATCTTCGATCATTTGTATACTTTCCGATACACGTGGAAGTCTCTGTGTGTCTTTGGAGGTCACCTTTATCACTCAATATGTCTCTTCAACAGACTCTTGCCTTTGTAAGAGTAAACTATTGCAGTGTTTTTCTTTCATTAAATGCTTTTTGTTCTGGGCCCCCAGGTGGTTTTCCTCTGCCTGTCTTTCTCCTGAGTTAGACTGTTGGCCAGGGGAAGCCAGTGGCCCGTGGCTGTTTGTCTCTGATTACAAACAGCAGACAGCAGCTCTAATACCTCCCCTTCACTAGTTTCTTTGTTCCCTGCTCTCCCCCCCTCCTCTCTCCCCCCTTTTCTCCCCTCTCCCCCCTCCTCTCCCCTCTCCTCTCTCCCCCTTCCTCTCCGCCTCCTCCCGCTACCCTCTCTTCCCCCTCCCTCTCCCCTCTTTACCCTCCTCTCCTTCCCCCATCTCTCTTCTCCCCCTGCCTCTCCCCCTCCTCTCTCCCCCTGCAGCTTCCTGTGGTGGGATGATCAAGAATGCTACATTTGGACGCATCGTCTCCCCTGGTTTCCCTGGCAACTACAGCAACAACCTGACGTGTCACTGGGTCCTGGAGGCTCCGTCTGGTCACAGGCTGCATGTGCACTTCGAGAAGGTAGCTCTGGCTGAGGACGACGACAGGTGAGTGAGTGTGGTGTGGTGGTCTCAGGTAGAGGATGCTCTCACAGTCTACATACCTGATGGTCTCTCAGGTAGAGAACACTCTGCTCTCACAGTCTACCTGATGGTCTCTCAGGTAGAGAACACTCTGCTCTTACAGTCTACCTGATGGTCTCTCAGGTAGAGAACACTCTGCTCTTACAGTCTTTACACCTGATGGTCTCTCATGGATAAGAGCAACAGCTCCTGCTCTCACAGCTGCTACCTGATGGTCTCTCATGGTAAGAACCTCTGCTTCACAGTCTTTATAGCCCTTGATGGTCTCTCAGGCTAGAGCAACACTCTGCTCTTACTCAGTCTTCATCCTGATGGTCTCTCAGTAGAGAACATTGCTCTTACAGTCTTTACACGTGAATGGTTCTCTCAGGTAGAGACACTCTAGCTCTTACGTCTTTACATCCTGTTGGTCTCTGCAGGTAGAGAAACACTGCTGTTCTTACAGTCTACATACCTGATGGTCACTCAGGTAGAGGATGCTCTTACAGTCTACCTGATGGTCTCTCAGGTAGAGAACACTCTGCTCTTACAGTCTTTATACCTGATGGTCTCTCAGGTAGAGGATGCTCTTACAGTCTACCTGATGGTCTCTCAGGATGCTCTGCTCTCAGAGTCCTAACCCTCACTGCTAGTCTCAGCCTCTCAGATGTGATGTGATTCTGAGACGGATTTGAAGCAGTTTCATGTTGTTTTAAAGCACTACCAGTAACCAGTCTTCATGCTAAGTGATGGAGGGACTACAGGGGTCCCTTTCCCTGAGGGTGAAGACATTTCATCATATGTGCCTTGATGACTGTTTCAGGGCTAAGGTGACACATTGTTTTATGAAGCTGCTTGCTGCTGAGTTGGAAACAATATCAAGAGGTTATTACATGTGTGTAGGTTGTGTGTGCGTGTGGTGAGTATGTGAGTGTGCTTGCACGCTTGTGTGTTAAATCAGAGAGCCACTACTCACAAAGTGGCCGTTTCTGTACAGAGTGTGTTTGTGTGTCAGTGACTGAGACAAGCTAACCCCAACTACTCCATTGAATCAATCTAACTTGATTTATCAGCACAAATCATACAAAAACTGCCTTCCCAAGTGCTGAACATAAAGAATGGAAATAAATCCATTTTTTTCTGTTCCTGTCTGTGTTTCCAGGCTGCTGATTAAGGACGGGAACAACATCGACTCCCCTCCGGTGTACGACTCGTACGAGGTGGAGTACCTGCCCAATGAGGGCGTGGTCAGCTCAGGTAGACACCTGTTTGTGGAGTTCACCACTGATGGGACAGTCACCTCCACAGGTGCAGCCGTCAGATACGAAGGTGTGTGACCCTCGGCTCCTCCTTAGGCATTCAGCACAGCTCTCCACCTAACTGAAACTTCTACGATTATTACACTTCAAAAAATATACAAATGTTAATGATATTAGAGTGTTACATTGGATTTCTAGGTGTTGCACTTGCCGAAGCATGTTTCAGCAGCTTTTAGCAATTTACCTGAAGGGATAAATAAAGTATCTATCTGTTTCTCTAATGGAATGTGTCTATAGTTGCTATGCGTCCTGAATCATAATCAGGTTTATTTGAATGCTACAGCGTTCGCTAAAGGCACATGCTACAGCCCGTTTGTGAAGTATGGGAACTTCAGCAGCAGTGATCCAGGCTTCGGGGTGGGGGCCGTGGTGGAGTTTGCGTGCGACCCAGGCTACACTCTGGAGCAGGGTTCTGTCATCATGGAGTGTGTCGACGTCCAGAACCCCCAGTGGAATGAGACTGAGCCTGCCTGCAGAGGTTGGTACCCTCTGCTCTGCATCTGCAGACCCTCTGCATCTGTAGACCCTCTGCATCTGTAGACCCTCTGTATCTGTAGACCCTCTGCATCTGTAGACCCTCTGCATCTGTAGACCCTCTGCATCTGTAGACGCTCTGCATCTGCATCTGTAGACCCTCTGCATCTGTAGACGCTCTGTATCTGTAGACCCTCTGCATCTGTAGACCCTCTGCATCTGTAGACCCTCTGCATCTGCAGACCCTCTGCATCTGTAGACCCTCTGCCCTGCATCTGTAGACCCTCTGCATCTGTAGACTCTCTGCATCTGTAGACCCTCTGCATCTGTAGACCCTCTGTATCTGTAGACCCTCTGCATCTGTAGACCCTCTGCATCTGCATCTGTAGACCCTCTGCATCTGTAGACCCTCTGCATCTGTAGACCCTCTGCATCTGTAGACCCTCTGCATCTGTAGACCCTCTGCATCTGTAGACGCTCTTCAAACACATATGATTCAAACTTCATCAACAGAAGCCTGCCTCTCTATCTCTCCCTCCCTGTCTCTCTCTATCTCTCCCTCCCTGTCTCTCTCTGTCTCTCCCTTCCTGTCTCTCCCTCCCTGTCTCTCTCTATCTCTCCCTCCCTGTCTCTCTCTGTCTCTCCCTTCCTGTCTCTCTCTGTCTCTCCTTTCCTGTCTCTCTCTGTCTCTCCCTTCCTGTCTCTCTCTGTCTCTCCCTTCCTGTCTCTCTCTGTCTCTCCCTCCCTGTCTCTCTCGGTCTCTCCTTTCCTGTCTCTCTCTGTCTCTCCCTTCCTGTCTCTCTCTGTCTCTCCCTTCCTGTCTCTCTCTGTCTCTCCCTTCCTGTCTCTCTCTATCTCTCCCTGCCTGTCTCTCTCTGTCTCTCCCTTCCTGTCTCTCTCTGTCTCTCCCTTCCTGTCTCCGTCTTTCTGTCTCTCTTTGTAGCTTTGTGTCTGTGTCCTTCTGTTTCTCTTTCTGTCTCTCCCTGTCTCCCTCTGTCTGTCTTCCTGTCTCTCTCTCTCTATGTGTCTGTCTCTCTTTCAGAAACACACTGAACTATTGAATAGTTTGGTCCTTTATGTCCTGTGCTTTATATTCTTTGATCCTTCTTTGCCACCACACATCCATTTGAATTGAACTAAAAGAAATTCTTGCAAAGGGAGAAGTGAAAAGATGTAATTTCTGTTGGTCAGGGTCAGGGCAACAGTGCTTCCCAGCATTAAATAGCAGCTTTTAAATGGTCAACAGAAGCCTTTCTTAACCGCTCCGACTTTCAAAGAGCAGAGAAATGTCCTGATGAGAGGTATTCTGCAGGACAGGAACACCATCCTTCATGGTCACTGGTTCTTACAAACAGGAGAAGCCAGAAATAAACGCTGTTAGCTCACTGGCTGTTTTCTGTTTTATTATGTTGGAACAAAACTCTGATTCTTTTTAATGTTTTAATTTATCACACTATGTAATAATTAACCACACATCATTGTTTTAGGAATCTATGGATAAATCTGGCAACAGTCTTATGGCTTTTGACATACAGTGTGTGTGTGTGTGGTGTGTGTGTGTGTGTACGTGTGTGTGTGTGGTGTGTGTGTGTGTGGTGTGTGTACGTGTGTATGTGTGTGTGTGCATGTGTGTGTGTACGTGTGTGTGTGCGTGTGTGCGTGTGTCCCAGCTGTGTGCAGTGGGGAGATGACAGACTCGGCTGGGGTGGTGTTGTCTCCTAACTGGCCTGAGGCGTATGACAGGGGACAGGACTGCATCTGGGGCGTCCATGTGGAGGAGGACAAGAGGATCCTGCTGGACGTACAAGTGTGAGTGTCTGCAGGCACAGAGAGCTTACCTCAGTACACCCCTGGCTGAGTCACGCACACACACACGTACACACACACACTCACACACACACACACACGTACACTCACACACACACACGCACACAAACACACACACACGCACACACACAGCATGTGGACACAAAGCTGAGCCACTGTTAGGGGAGAGCATTAGGGTGGCAGTAGAGATGAGATCTCTTGCTTCAGGTACATTGATTATTCAGCAGCTCTCTGAGCAGATTAGATGGGAACTCCCAGCCCTCCCTCCCTGTCTCACCTCCCATCCCTCCCTGTCTGTCTCACCTCCCATCCCTGTCTGTCTCACCTCCCATCCCTCCCTGTCTCACCTCCCAGCTCTCCCTCCCTGTCTCACCTCCCATCCCTGTCTGTCTCAACTCCCACCCCTCCCTGTCTCACCTCCCATCCCTCCCTGTCTCACCTCCCATCCCTCCCTGTCTGTCTCACCTCCCATCCCTGTCTGTCTCACTTCCCATTCCTCCCTGTCTCACTTCCCATCCCTCCCTGTCTCACCTCCCATCCCTCCCTGTCTCAGCTCCCATCCCTCCCTGTCTCAGCTCCCATCCCTCCCTGTCTCAGCTCCCATCCCTCCCTGTCTCAGCTCTCAGCTCTCCCTCAGTGTCTCAGGGCTTCAGATGAACATGCTCTGCTAGTGAGACCACTCTGACACACTTAGCCAGATGTCTCAACTGTGTTCATTCACCACACACGCGTGAGCACAGGCGCACACACACGTGTGCACAGGCGTACACACGCGTGAGCACAGGCACACACACGTCAGGTAGAGGGGACAATCTGGACAGTGTGTGGGGACAGGAGATAGAGGGGACAGTCTGGACAGTGTGTGGGGACATGAGGTCAGGTAGAGGGAACAGGGACTGCACCAAAACACGCTGGGGCATGATTTCTCAACTTGATGCAAATGAACTTATTGATGAAGTGAAATGAGTGAAGGTTGTTTAGAAAGTTAGAGAGACCATGGATCTCTAGGGCCTAACTCCATCTGTCATCTGAGTGAGGGGGGGAGAGAGAAAGGGAGAGAGAGTGAGGGAGGGAGGGAGGAGAGGCAGGGAAAGAGAGAGAGGGAGGGAGAGAGAGAGAGAGAGAGAAAGAGAGAGAGAGGGAGGGAGAGATAGTGAGAGAGGAAGGGAGGAGAGGTAGGGATAGAGAGAGAGAGAGAGAGAGAGAGAGAGAGAGGGAGGGAGAGAGAGAGACAAAGGGAGAGAGAGGGAGGGAGGGAGGGAGGGAGGGAGGGAAAGGAGACGGATGGAGCGAGCAGCAGATGGAGAAGCTCTCAGGGTCAGTCTATCCCAGCATGCTTTTGCTAGGCAGAGCTCGGCTCCCGCCCCAAACTCTGTGATTTGTCAAATGGCATATGGGACATTATCAGTCAGGCACATCACAGGTCCAGATGGAGAGACGATATGAGGACTCTGCCAGCGACAGACACTTCCTACATCACACATCAGGGCTTGTGGGCCGGGTGTTACAACCAAATGCCAAATATTCTATTTGGAGACAGAGCTTATCCACGCTTGATCTAGAGATCAGGACTGAACCAACTGATCCACCTGAGGCCAAACAGGAAGTGAAGACAAACTTTGGTTTTGATGGTTTTGATCCAACTTCAGTTTAGTACAGATTCGTTTAGAATGCTGTGTGGCACAACGTTTAGACTTCTGCAGGAAATGTTAGAGCTTGTAAGCTGGAAGCTCGGTGTGTGACCTTGTGTTCAGCAGCTCTCAGCCAGGTCTGGTCTGGTCTGATCTGGTTTGATCTGGTTTGATCTGGTTTGATCTGGTCTGGTCTGATCTGGTATAGTCTGGTCTGGTCTGGTCTGGTATAGTCTGATCTGGTCTGGTCTGGTCTGGTCTGATCTGGTCTGATCTGGTCTGATCTGGTCTGGTCTGGTCTGATCTGGTCTGGTCTGGTCTGACATGATATGGTTTGATCCGGTATGGTCTGGTCTGGTCTGGTCTGGTCTGGTCTAGTCAGTCTGGTCTGGTCTGGTCTGATCTGGTCTGGTCTAGTCAATCTGGTCTGATCTGGTCTGATCTGGTCTGATCTGGTCTTGTCTGATCTGAGCAGGAAGGGAAGCATCCACATTAGACCTCAGCATCATCCCTGACATCTGGAAAGAAGTCTGTTCCTGTCTTAGCTGGGATCCCCTGAGTGTGTGTGTGTGTGTGTGTGTGTGTGTATATATAAGTGTGTGTGTACATGTGTGAGTGCTCTGTGCTAGCTGGTGGGAGAGGGCTCATTAAAAGGGTGGGCACACACTTGTCTTGTTAATGAGAATGCTTTCACTCCTGTGTTGTCATTCATCACCGTGCCTGCACTGTGCCTGCACTCGCAATTACTGAGCAACAGTGTACATAATGAGGACTGATTAATTAATTTAGGCCAAACAGGAGGGCTGGCTCTGTGCTCATTAAGATGGAGTGTGACTGAGCAGAGAGGGGCGCTAGTGGAGGTGATGGGCTGGGCACCTGTGTGTGACTCACACCTGCAGGCGTCATGGTGTGATGAGCTAGGGGGGCGGGGCTATGAAGTGGGGGGCGGAGCTATGTCTTTCAGACACTGCTGGCCCCATCTGTGTGGAGGAGCAGGAGGAGGAGGAGCAGGAGCAGGAGTGAGAGCAGGAGGAGGAGTGAGAGCAGGAGGAGGAGGAGCAGGAGGAGGAGTGAGAGGAGGAGGAGGAGCAGGAGGAGGATGAGCAGGAGGAGGAGGAGGAGCAGGAGGAGTATGAGCAGGAGAAGGAAGAGCAGGAGGAGGAGTATGAGCAGGAGGAGGAGTGAGAGGCTGGCAGTGACCTGGACAGTCTAGCTACACAGAGACCTCTACTGGAGAGTCTGTTGGTAGTTTCTGCTGAGTCTATCCACAAGTCCTTAAAAACATATCAAGTAAAGCCTTTTACAAACACTCCCAGGAAAGGGAATCAGGTCAGAACATTGGCCTTTAAATGACCTGCTCATCGTTCTAATTAAGATTGTAAATGAGCAAGAGGGAGGGGCTCCTCTCCCTCCCTCCCGTTCCCAGGCTCCCACTCTCCTCTCCACTCCATTCTCCTCTCCACTTTCCTCTCCACTCTTTCTCTCCACTCTCCTCTCCACTCTTTCTCTTCACTCTCTCTCCACTCTTTCTCTCCTCTCCCTCCCTCCCTCCACTCTCCTCTCCCTCCCTCCCTCCACTCTCCTCTCCTCTCCCTCCCTCTACTCTCCTCTCCCTCCCTATGTCTCTCTCCACTCCCTCCCTCCCCTCCTCCCCCTTTTCCTCCCTCCCTCCCTCTCCCCTCCTCCCCCTTCTCCTCCCTCCTGTCCAGATCATCCAAGACGCTCCTGAGCAGAGCACCAGTATTCAAATCGGAGTCAAGTTTTTCCAGCCCCTCTGAGATGGAGGTGCTAGTAATTACTTTCTATGTAAATTCTTCCGTCCCTCTCACCATGGTCCTCTCCCTAGATGTTCCCTCTCAGACACATCAGTATGGTGACTGCTGTCACACGCTCCTCAAGTCTGCAGTTCTGTTCTTCTGAAGGGAGAGGGCTGTGTCTGTGCTACAAGAATCCTTCCAATCTCAATTACTAGCACTTGTAGAAAAGATGTGTGTGTCTGTGAGTGTGTGTGTGTCTGCCTGTGTGTGTGTGTGTACGTTCGTGTGTGCGTGTGTATGTGCGTTCGTGGCAGTGTCAATGCCTTCTGTCTTTCTTTGTGCTTGCTTCAGATGCTGATCACAGCACAATGTTGACATCACATCCTTACATGACATCGCATCCTGTTCCTGTGTGTGCCAGGTTTACCTGAGAGTTTTGTGCCAGCCGTGCCAGCAGCAGCAACCAGGACTCTGTGCCCAGTACACACACACAACACACACACACATACAACAAAACACAACACAACGCACACACAAAACAACACACACAACAGAACACACAACACACACACAACACACAAATAATACATACACACACCACACACACAGCACACACACCACACAACACAACACAACACACACACACACACCACACACACACTCAAGCATCACATCACAAACAGGCGTCATATAAGTGTTGCTCTCTTAGGGGACGTGTGTGGACTCGAACCCCAATCAGTCAGCGTCTCCTTGTCAAGCTGTCATCTCCTTCCTGGTAGCTTCCTCCCGCTGGGACGATCTGGGCGCTTCGCCTCAGGGCTGTCTGAGAGGGCCGAGGTTTAATTTGTTCCTGTGCCTGTCCCACTGACCAGAGGGACTACTTAGTCATGGTTCACCTCCCTTGCTTCACATCTCTGTCTCTGCCCTGCCTTGTTTGTATGCAGGAAGAGCTGGGAGGTAGTTAAGCTCAAATCTGTCCACGGGCACACTGTGTTGGCAGACTACACAATTTGTGGGCTCTCTTCTCTTTTTCTCTCTCTTTTCTCTCAAATTTTGTCCGTCCATTTCTCTCTCTTTCTCTCTATGTGTCTGTCTCTCTTGCTCACCCTCACTGTTCTCTCTTTCCTTATTTTTCTTTCTGTTGATGTTGGGGTGTCCAACATGTGAGGAGGTGAGGAGAAGGTGAGGAGGAGGTGAGGAGGAGGTGAGGAGACGGTGAGGAGAGATGAAGAGTCTGCCTCCACTCTGTAGAGGTCCTTAAAGAGCAGGTAGATGAAAGACACGGAGAGAGAGATGGGTAAAGGGAGAGAGACATAGAGAGAGCAGGGGAGAAAGTGTGAGAGAATAAAACCGAAAGAGAAAGAGGAGGAGAGAAAGAGTGAGAGATAGTCTAAAAGAGAGAGAGAATGAGCGAGACCGAGAGAGAGACAAAAGGAGAGAGGAGCAGTGTTGACCACACCCTCCTCATCCAGCCAGCGTGAGGCTTCAGGCTGATACATTAAACATGTGACTAGTAGGCAATCAACCAGGAGGATTAATCTGTGCGAACGGAGGGAGGGGGAAGATGGATGTGGGTGTTCAAGCTCCTAATGACCGTTTAAAAGTCAATCCTGCAGGTTTCCGACTCCAGAAGTCGTGTGCAGTCGCTCATGTAAATGCAGCATGGATGCTGAATATACGCTGGTCTGGATTCAGGAGACACCTGATTGAGAGGTATGACAGGAACCCTGTGAGAGCTAGTCCCCTTCTGTATGCCCTAAGCGCTCTCTCACTCACAGGCTGAAGTCCCCTTCCTCTGTATGCCCTAAGCACTCTCTAACTCACAGGCTGAATATCAACACCTGCCTGCCAAGTGCCACTCACCTGCATCAAGGTACAGGGCGAGTCATGCCTGGAGAGATACCCTCTCTTGAAACCAAGAACTTTCTTCCTTCATTATGTCCCTCACCCCTACCTCCTGCTCAATCTGTAAGTAAAGGTCAGGTTTTGCTTTTGCCCCAGGAATAGAGGGCAACGACTCTTAACTCTTTGTCTGGAAAGGTTAATGCATTCTGAAGTTAACCAGTGGAAGCAAAGCTGAGCTCCGTCATGGATAGTTGTCTTAAAGACACAAAGTCCTGTACGATACCCAGACCACCACAGTGGAGCTTTGACAGCTCATAGATGGTAATGAATGCTTTAGCTGTCATTATGACAATAAAGATTCATCTGAGCTGCGGTGACGAGATCAGGACTCTCCTCTGGTATCTCTTACAGTATACCAGCATCTGGTATCTCCTACAGTATACCAGCGGGGCCATCCCATGTGTATCTCTTACAGTATTATTTAGCCAGACATGTGGTATCTCCTACATTGTATACCGGCATCCTGGTATTCTCTTCCTTACAGTTATACCAGCATTGTGCTGTATCTACCTTAGCCGTCATACCAGCATCTGGTATCTTCCGTATCGCAGTTATACCAGACTGTGGTTATCATCTACATGCTTATACCGGACCATGTGCGTATTTTCTCCTACAGCCCGTATACCAGAATCTGCGTATTCCTACCAGCATATACCAGCATGGGTATACTCATGGCTCTGCTTATTTTTCCTTCTTATCTCTCTGCCCCCTCCCCTTACCAGCATCTATACGCATGTGGTTCTTATACAGTATACCGCATGCGGGGTATCTCTACAGTTACTATGACAATCTGGTGCTCTTAACAGATAATTACCGCTGGTTTGTCATGTTCCTTACGATGTTTTATACAAGCATGTTGTATCTCTACCGTTTATACCAGCAGCATCTGGTATCTCTTACAGTATACCAGCATCTGGTATCTCCTACAGTATACCAGCATGTGGTATCTCCTACAGTATACCAGCATCTGGTATCTCTTACAGTATACCAGCATGTGGTATCTCTTACAGTATACCAGCATGTGGTATCTCTATATATATCAGCATATCATCAGTATATCAGCATCTGGTATCTCTTACAGTATACCAGCATGTGGTATCTCTACAGTATACCAGCATCTGGTATCTCCTACAGTATACCAGCATGTGGTATCTCTACAGTATACCAGCATGTGGTATCTCTTACAGTATACCAGCATGTGGTATCTCTTACAGTATACCAGCATGTGGTATCTCTTACAGTATACCAGCATGTGGTATCTCTTACAGTATACCAGCATGTGGTATCTCTTACAGTATACCAGCATGTGGTATCTCTTACAGTATACCAGCATGTTGTATCTCCTACAGTATACCAGCATGTGGTATCTCTACAGTATACCAGCATCTGGTATCTCTTACAGTATACCAGCATCTGGTATCTCTACAGTATACCAGCATTTGGTATCTCTACAGTATACCAGCATGTGGTATCTCTACAGTATACCAGCATCTGGTATCTCTACAGTATACCAGCATGTGGTATCTCCTACAGTATACCAGCATGTGGTATCTCCTACAGTATACCAGCATCTGGTATCTCTACAGTATACCAGCATGTGGTATCTCTACAGTATACCAGCATGTGGTATCTCCTACAGTATACCAGCATCTGGTATCTCTTACAGTATACCAGCATCTGGTATCTCTACAGTATACCAGCATCTGGTATCTCTACAGTATACCAGCATCTGGTATCTCCTACAGTATACCAGCATCTGGTATCTCTACAGTATACCAGCATGTTGTATCTCCTACAGTATACCAGCATCTGGTATCTCTACAGTATACCAGCATCTGGTATCTCCTACAGTATACCAGCATGTGGTATCTCTACAGTATACCAGCATCTGGTATCTCCTACAGTATACCAGCATGTGGTATCTCTACAGTATACCAGCATCTGGTATCTCCTACAGTATACCATCATCTGGTATCTCTACAGTATACCAGCATCTGGTATCTCCTACAGTATACCATCATCTGGTATCTCTACAGTATACCAGCATCTGGTATCTCCTACAGTATACCATCATCTGGTATCTCTACAGTATACCAGCATCTGGTATCTCCTACAGTATACCATCATCTGGTATCTCTACAGTATACCAGCATCTGGTATCTCCTACAGTATACCATCATCTGGTATCTCTACAGTATACCAGCATGTGGTATCTCCTACAGTATACCAGCATCTGGTATCTCTACAGTATACCAGCATCTGGTATCTCCTACAGTATACCAGCATCTGGTATCTCTACAGTATACCAGCATCTGGTATCTCTTACAGTATACCAGCATGTGGTATCTCTTACAGTATACCAGCATGTGGTATCTCTTACAGTATACCAGCATGTGGTATCTCTTACAGTATACCAGCATGTGGTATCTCTTACAGTATACCAGCATGTGGTATCTCTTACAGTATACCAGCATGTGGTATCTCTTACAGTATACCAGCATGTGGTATCTCTTACAGTATACCAGCATGTGGTATCTCTTACAGTATACCAGCATGTGGTATCTCTTACAGTATACCAGCATGTGGTATCTCTTACAGTATACCAGCATGTGGTATCTCTTACAGTATACCAGCATGTGGTATCTCTTACAGTATACCAGCATGTGGTATCTCTTACAGTATACCAGCATGTGGTATCTCTTACAGTATACCAGCATGTGGTATCTCTTACAGTATACCAGCATGTGGTATCTCTTACAGTATACCAGCATGTGGTATCTCTTACAGTATACCAGCATGTGGTATCTCTTACAGTATACCAGCATGTGGTATCTCTTACAGTATACCAGCATCTGGTATCTCTTACAGTATACCAGCATGTGGTATCTCTTACAGTATACCAGCATGTTGTATCTCCTACAGTATACCAGCATGTGGTATCTCTACAGTATACCAGCATCTGGTATCTCCTACAGTATACCAGCATCTGGTATCTCTACAGTATACCAGCATCTGGTATCTCCTACAGCCTTATTATACAGGAGCTCAGTACTCCTGAATCTATTTCTAGCACGAAGCAACTTGTCCAGAGGGCAGGATGAGTTCCTTCGTCATTACTCCGCTCTAATCACATATTCAAGTATTTATTCCATGAGAAGATGGAGTGTAAGACGTAGTCGATCAAATTTATTTCTATGACATTATTTAGTTTTGTGTTTTTCTAATACATATGCCACCAACGTAAAGAATTTCGGCTTGCCATTCTGGAGATCGGATTCGCAATGCTGTTGTCTCTTCTCTCTCCTGTGAAAGAAACTCACTTCGGCTTCGATGGTAGCACAACAAGATGTCAACTGAAATCAACTGCAATTTCCTAAGCATGTTAAATAAACATTAGTTATGTGGAGGACTCAGTATTTACTCACCACCTGACCTGGTTTGTGCAGAAATCATTAACAGAAGGTAAATAGTTCGTGGTGGAACATTTGGTATCTTCAAAGAAGAAGAACGAAAGAAGAGAGAAAGATAAGAGAAAGAAAGGACAGAAAGAGCTTGGATGTAACTCACGAAAGACCGGAAAGAAAGAGAAGAAAGCTCTTGGGATGAAATTGTGTTTTTATGGAGTGATGCGTTCAGTTCTCAGAGAGATGAGTGAAATACACCACATCAGTGGCGTCCAGTACTCATTTGTTACTCATAGATTCATGAAGTCATGTACTCATGAAGTCATAGATTCATGAAGTCATGTACTCATGAAGTCATGAAGTCATGTACTCATAGACTCATGAAGTCATGAAGTCATAGACTCATAGACTCATGAAGTCATGTACTCATAGACTCATGAAGTCATGTAATCATGTACTCATGTACTCATGAAGTCATGAAGTCATGTTACTCATGCGTACTATGATGTCATCGAAGTCATGTACTCCATAGCACTCATGCAAGTCAATGGTATCATAGACTCATGAAGGGTTATACTCATGTTGTCATTGTAATCATGTCTACTCTGTACCATGTACTCATGTAGTCACTCGTATGTCTGTCCCTATGTAGTCATTGTAGGTCATCTACTTGTACTCATGTACTCAGTGTCATGTAATCATCCTCCTCATGTACTCATGTATCCTTTCTGTAGTCATGTATCATCCGATGCTCGTGTACTCATGTACTCATTGTAGTCCATGTAGTCATAACACTCAGTTAAAAAATTATGAAGTTGTCGACTGTATTGTTACTCTCAAGTGAATTACGAAGGTGGCTCTGTGGCTCTGACGTTACTACGGTAAGAAATTAGTAATTAGTCAGCACCTTGTTTGGAGCCACACATTTCTATCTAATACTCCTATGTTGGACCTCACATCTATTATACATTTACTCCTGTTGACCTACATCATATTCTACATTACCTCCTGTTGGCCCACATCCTAATACATTACTACACCTGTTGGACCA
>BROE01000019.1:11872166-11896108 GCA_036571765.1 Plecoglossus altivelis
ATTATTACCTGTTGGACCACAGATCATATTAATACATTACTACACCTGTTAAACTTCACATCACATTAATACATTACTACCTGTTGGACCACAGATCATATTAATACATTACTACACCTGTTTAACTTCACATCACATTAATACATTACTACCTGTTGGACCACACATCCTATTAATACATTACTACCTGTTGGACCACACATCCTATTAATACATTACTACCTGTTGGACCACACATCCTATTAATACATTACTATACCTGTTGGACCACACATCCTATTAATACATTACTATACCTGTTGAACTTCACATCACATTAATAATACACACAGTGAAGGAGTGCGGAGGAGAATCTTAAAAAGATCAAATTAAAGCAGAGCAAAGTACAATAAACCTTTCAAACCCTTTTTCCAATTATTTTTTTCTATTTTTAAATGTTTCAGGGAAATGTTTGAAACATGTTGTAGCCTTCACATGGCTGCTTCTGAAAGGTCTTGTGCATCTTGTGATGGTTTCTTGTAGTCTTCACGTGGGCAGGAATGACCTGCTGACCTTCTATGATGGTGACGATCTGACGGCCAACATCCTTGGCCAGTACAGCGGCTCCAGGCCTCGCTTCCGGCTCTACACCTCCATGGCTGATGTCACCATCCAGTTCCAGTCTGACCCCGCCACCAACATCTTTGGCTACAACAATGGATTCGTCCTCCATTTTTTCGGTAAAGACCCACCATGGTCCTATGCATTGTCCACTCAATGTGAAATATTGAAATCAACTAAATGCTTTGCTTTTTAATGAGAAATTGTGTTGACAATAAAAAGACTGAATGAAAGCTGAACATGGTTCGCCCCTGCTCAATAGTGAACTCTGCCTCGTAAGCAGAGCTGCTGTTCCCAGTGTGAGAGAGACTAATGACATCAAGAGATCTCTTCCACACAGACAAGCTGGCAGGAGACCAGATGAAAAACACGGCTTTATCTTTTGTCTGTTTCTCTCTTCTTGCTCACGCTCTCTCTCACTCTCTCTCTCTCTATCTCTCTCTCTCTCTCTCTCTCTCTATCACTCTCTCTCGCTCTCTCTATCACTCTCTCTCTCTATCACTCTCTCTCGCTCTCTCTATCACTCTCTCTCTCTCTATCACTCTCTCTCTATCACTCTCTCTCGCTCTCTCTTGCTTGCTCTCTCGCTCTCTCTCTACTTCTCTCGCTCTCTCTTATGCGCTCTCTCTTTCCCTTCCTCTCCCATCTCTCTCGGCAACAGCACAGGTGTGGTGGATTATAAAACACTGAACACAGAGACACAATTATCTGCTGTGCTTTGTCCCTGTCCCCCATGGGAGTGAAGTGCTGTATCCCTGATGTGAGCAGGAGGCAGAGTAGAAACCAGCTGAGGCGGGGCCTGGCCACACTCCCCCTGTCACACTGAGGCGGGGCCTGGCCACGCTCTGGGTTCCCCCTGTCACACTGAGGCGGGGCCACCCTCCCCCTGTCACACTGAGGCGGGGCCTGGCCACCCTCCCCCTGTCACACTGAGGCAGGGCCTGGCCTCACTCCCCCTGGCACACTGAGCAGCCTGGAATCATTGCAGATTGCTGGCCTTCCCAGAGCTAATTGACATGCAGAATGCAGCGCAGGATCTCCACTGTTTGTCATGACCACCGTTTCCACCCATGTGTCACCATCTATCCACTGCTGGTGAAGATTGCAAGGAGGTGTTTTAATTTAAAGTGGTGTGACAGCACAGGAAACACTTTTCTATGACTAACATTCCTCCTCCATTTATTCTGATTCCCCCCCTGTCCATCCTCTCTATCTGGTTCCCTCCCCCTCATTCCATCCATTCCTCCCCTCCCTCCCTCCCTCCCTCCCTCCTCATCCCCTCCCCTCCCTCCCTCCCTCCTCCCTCCCTCCAGTCTCCCTCCCTTACCCTCCTCCCCCTCCATCCATCCTCCCTCCATCCCCTCTACCTACCTCCCTCCCTCCCCTCCTCCCTCCCTCCCTCCCCCAGAGGTGCCAAGGAACGACACATGCTCAGAGCTTCCTGAGATCACCAATGGCTGGAAGAGCACCTCCCACCCAGACCTGGTCCACGGCACGGTGGTGACCTACCAGTGTTACCCCGGATACCAGCTAGTCGGGGCCGAGATCCTGATGTGCCAATGGGACCTGACCTGGAGCGGAGACGTGCCCAGCTGTGAGAAGGGTGAGCAGGGGGGCAGGGGGAAGAGAGAGGGAGGGTAAGCATCGGAAGGATTCACTGCTGTTCACTGCCTCTGAATGACTCCCTGCTGTTCACTGCCTCTGAATGACTCCCTGCTGTTCACTGCCTCTGAATGATTCACTGCTGTTCACTGCCTCTGAATGACTCCCTGCTGTTCACTGCCTCTGAATGACTCCCTGCTGTTCACTGCCTCTGAATGACTCCCTGCTGTTCACTGCCTCTGAATGATTCACTGCTGTTCACTGCCTCTGAATGACTCCCTGCTGTTCACTGCCTCTGAATGATTCACTGCTGTTCACTGCCTCTGAATGATTCACTGCTGTTCACTGCCTCTGAATGATTCACTGCTGTTCACTGCCTCTGAATGACTCCCTGCTGTTCACTGCCTCTGAATGACTCCCTGCTGTTCACTGCCTCTGAATGACTCCCTGCTGTTCACTGCCTCTGAATGATTCACTGCTGTTCACTGCCTCTGAATGATTCACTGCTGTTCACTGCCTCTGAATGACTCACTGCTGTTCACTGCCTCTGAATGACTCCCTGCTGTTCACTGCCTCTGAATGATTCACTGCTGTTCACTGCCTCTGAATGATTCACTGCTGTTCACTGCCTCTGAATGATTCACTGCTGTTCACTGCCTCTGAATGACTCCCTGCTGTTCACTGCCTCTGAATGACTCCCTGCTGTTCACTGCCTCTGAATGACTCCCTGCTGTTCACTGCCTCTGAATGACTCCCTGCTGTTCAGTGCCTCTAAATGACTCCCTGCTGAATGACTCTGGGATGTGCATGAAGCTATCAGGGTGTCACATGGGATCAGCTGACTGTGTGAAGTGTCTGCTGGAGCAGAAGAACTGCAAGGCGTCTGTTTGTCCAACAGCCCTTTTCATCACCAGCACAATATCTAAATACAAACACTCTCTAAACGCTACCATCAAATTCACAACGATTTACTAAACCACACTGTTCCACCGCCACATTAAAACACAGTCACGGCACATTTAACCAGATGCTTTTGAAATGGGAACATTAATAGCAATCATAAAGCAGGGGTAAGCGTAATTACCGTCTTGTACGTATGGCTGTGTGGCTCTGACTGACACGGAGCAACTCTATTGGTTACACTGCCACTTAGAGGTGGGAAACAACATTGCATGTGATCAAACTCAGGCCAATAAAATGTAAACACGAACACGTTAATTAATTCCCAAGGAGATATTGCAATTTATTATTATATGTGTGATTATTTAAGTAATATTATAGTAATTATTTGTGTTATTGTCTACTTATGAGATAATTTACTGAGAGTTCACACAGAGGCTGTCCCTTCAATTTGAAGGGTTCTGTCTACAGTCCTGTTCCAGACCTAGCCTAGACCTGGCCTGCTGTGAGCACACTATCCAGGGCTAGCCTAGGTGTGTCTCTGATCACTGTGTGTGTGTGTGGCTCTGATCCCTGTGTGTGTGTGTGTGTGTGTGTGTGTGTGTGCGTGCGTACGTGCGCGCGTACATGTGTGTGTGCCTGTGTGTGTGTGTCTGTGATCCCTGTGTGTGTGCCTGTGTGTGTGCCTGTGTGTGTGCCTGTGTGTGTGTCTCTGATCCCTGTGTGTGTGTCTCTCTCTGATCACTGTGTGTGTGTGTTTGTTTGTGTCTGATCCATGTGTGTGTGTGCTGCAGTGATGTCCTGTCCTGACCCAGGCGTGGTGGAGCACAGCCGCAGGGTGGTGCCAGGACAGCGCCTCCTGGTGGGCTCCACAGTGCAGTACGTCTGTAACAAGGGCTACGTGCTGTCTGGAGCCGGCCTGCTCACCTGCTACAACAGGGACTCGGCCGTCCCTAAGTGGAGCGAGAGGCTGCCCAAGTGTATCCGTAAGTACTGGAGTCTGTGCTCGTCACATAGAAACACACAGACACAACACACACAACACACAAACACACAACACACACAGACAACACACACATACAGAAACACACACACACACACTGCCAATACACACACAACACACACACAAACACACAGACAACACACACCTACAGAAACACACACACACACTGCCAATACACACACAAACATTTGGATTGTGTTTTCCATGATGGAGAATAACCATCGCCAGTCACAATTATCCAGTCCATTCTCTGCTGTCTTCTGGACTGGCCATGCCAGCCCAGAGGCTAGCTGGATGGAGGCTTGTAGAGGTGAAAATCTAGGCTCTGCCTGGGGCGATCAGATCTCTTTCTAATCCCCACCAAGACTCCAGCAGCATTGAATACCTGCCAGGCCTCCCTCCCACAGACAGAGTCTGGGATCGTTGGAGTGTGATCTATAGAGAACTACATGATGCATGACACAGCATGCAAACCCAATTAGCATCGGAGGAGCTCAAGGGTGGAAATTAAACCTGAGTGTTTTTCTTTCAGCCGGGGAGAACAGGTGGGGAATCAATATGGCTTTATGTAATAGGAGTCAGCCTGCTGTTCCAACCGCACAATGATAGGCCTGTCTCCTCATTGATACAAAGTCATTATAGGTGCTGGAAAATGTCTTTGCTAAATTATAACCAGGTGGAACTGAGCCTTGGGATTTGGACAGGAACTATGTCTCTCCCTGCAGCTTGTCTTAAACGTTGTGAGTCTGTCGTGTTTGACGTGTATTCTAACGTTAATGATCACTCATTAGAAGACATTCTCCTGTCACAAATAAAAACATGCTGACGTATTGACAGGCCTCCTGTGTGTGTGTGTGTGTGTGTGAGTGTGTGTATGTGTGTGTGTGTTGCGTGTGTGTGTGTGTGTGTGTGTGTGTGTGTGTGAGTGAGTGTGTGTGGGTGTGTGTGTGTGTGAGTGAGTGTGTGTGTGTGTGTTTGCACATATGTGTGTGTGCATGTGTGTGTGTGTTGCGTGTGTTGCGTGTGTACGTGTGTGTGTGCTGCGTGTGTGTGCATGTGTGTGTGTGTTGCATGTGTGTGTGTGTGTTGTGTGTGTGTGTGCACATGTGTGTGTGTTGCGTGTGTTGCGTGTGTATGTGTGTGTGCTGCGTGTGTGTGCATGTGTGTGTGTTGCGTGTGTGTGTGCATGTGTGTGTGTGTTGCGTGTGTGTGTGTGTATGTGTTGCATGTGTTGCGTGTGTGTGTGTGTGTGTTGCGTGTGTGTGTGTGTATGTGTTGCATGTGTTGCGTGTGTGTGTGTGTGTGTGTGTGTGTGTATGTGTTGCATGTGTGTGTGTGTGTGTCCTGCAGCTGAGCGGTATGAGCCCTGCAGGAACCCGGGGGCTCCCTCCACAGGCATCCAGAGCCCAGAGCAGGCCTTCTACCAGGCAGGGGAGAGCCTGTCCTTCTCCTGCCGCCCCGGCTACCAGCTGCAGGGGGAACCCTCCATCCGATGTGTCCCTGGACACCCCTCTCAGTGGAGCGCAGCGCCCCCCGCCTGCAGGGGTGAGGAACCTCACCGGGGTTATACTGATCACCTGGGTTAGACGATTGGCTCTGTGATTCACAGCTTCATGTGATCCTTAGGAAGTGAGATGTCTGATAGTAAATGTTGGTTCCTTCACAGCTTCATCTACCAAGTACGTGAACGAGCGGAGACTTGATGGTGAGTGTGAACCTTCTCCGTGCTCCAGGTACGTTCTCCTGGTCACCTGACTGGTTCTGATGCTTCCTGTCTGCTTGTGCTGCAGTAACCAACGGTGACGGCGGCGTGTGTGTGTGTGTGTGTGTGTGTGTATGTGTTGCATGTGTGTGTGTGTGTTCCCTGCAGCTGAGCGGTATGAGCCCTGCAGGAACCCGGGGGCTCCCTCCACAGGCATCCAGAGCCCAGAGCAGGCCTTCTACCAGGCAGGGGAGAGCCTGTCCTTCTCCTGCCGCCCCGGCTACCAGCTGCAGGGGGAACCCTCCATCCGATGTGTCCCTGGACACCCCTCTCAGTGGAGCGCAGCGCCCCCCGCCTGCAGGGGTGAGGAACCTCACCGGGGTTATACTGATCACCTGGGTTAGACGATTGGCTCTGTGATTCACAGCTTCATGTGATCCTTAGGAAGTGAGATGTCTGATAGTAAATGTTGGTTCCTTCACAGCTTCATCTACCAAGTACGTGAACGAGCGGAGACTTGATGGTGAGTGTGAACCTTCTCCGTGCTCCAGGTACGTTCTCCTGGTCACCTGACTGGTTCTGATGCTTCCTGTCTGCTTGTGCTGCAGTAACCAACGGTGACGGCGGCGCTGAAGGAAGCAGCATCGTCATCGCAGTCCTGATCCCGGCGGCTGTCGTGTGTGTTGTCGCTCTCGGGGTCTACCTCTACTTTGCAAAGTGAGCGTTCACATTCACGAGTGTTCATAAAGAAGAAGTCGTTAAAAGATGCGTTAAGTAATGAATTAGGTGTGAATGTTCATAACTCAGTAAGGTGTCAGAAAGGGACTATAACGGCTGTGTGTCTACTTCCTGCCAGACAGGGGAAGTCTCTTCAAATGCCCTCGTCATCCTTGCCGCCGTACGACAACATGACAGAGGAGTCCGACTTTAACAATCCTGTGTATGAGACTGGAGTAAGTACGGATGTCATGCATCTACAAGATGTGGACTCTCACAACACCATAGTGCTGTGCTGAACCATCTGCGCCTGCCTGCTCACCTGCCATCTCATGTCTCACCACTAGAGGGCGATGGAGTCCCTTACATGTCTCACCCCTGAGCCAGACTGACGGTCTGGTGAGGTTGTTAAGATAATTTTAGCAGCTAGAAACATGCACATCTAAACGGCACTGCAGTTTGGAACAAGCAAAACAATGATTTTGCTATTACAGCTGTGGTATAGTTATTGAATGACGGACAAGAAATGAGAAATGTAGCATGTTTGCATTTCTGTTAGACTGATGTTCAGTCTGTGTAGGGAGAGTGATCATCATGGACTGGCCTTTTAACACACAGTTGATTGTGTGTCTGGATAAAGAGATACTTAATAATGGTCAAGTATTTTTCTGTGCTGCTAAATGTAATTCATTTTGTCTCACAAGTCTGATAGTGTTTCAGATAAATTGAATTAAATGTATTTAATTGATCCATAAGGAAAGGCAAGTTAATGTTATGTTTTAAATCTGTTTGCGTTTATGTAGATGTATGTAGTTGTAGTTCTATTTTTTATATAGAAGAAATTGTGTTAAACAAAAATAAAGGCATATACCTTATTTGGTATCGGAAACACTTTAGGTAAATTGTTAGAAATGGTCTATGAAATGTTTCATAGTGGCTTTCAATTAACCATTTTAAAAGACGTACCTTGTGCACACGTGTCCCTTTACTATAATGCATCCTTCCATGTGTCATTGTGTCATGTGTGATTTCATGATCATTATATAAATATAAATGTCAGAGCAATGCATGTGCCATTTCCATGACACTTTCTGAATGAAGCCTCAAAAGATACATGTTTCTAAGCAGAAGTTCTGTCCTCTGTGTTCCACACTGTGCTAATCTCTCTGTGTTCCACACTGTGCTCATCTCTCTGTGTTCCACACTGTCTATCTCTCTGTCCTCCACACTGTCTATCTCTCTGTCCTCCACACTGTCTATCTCTCTGTCCTCTTCCCCTCAGCAAAGAGAGAGGCTGTGTGATTACTAATGACTGTCTGTCCTCCTTGGCTGTGCAGCAGAAGAACTGGGAGGTGAGGCGTCTTTCTGATGCTTACAGTCCACCATAACCACCCTAACCACCCCGCCCTGCCCCGCCCCGCCTCGCCCTGCAGCCCTGGGGTGTTTGTCCTCATCTGTTGGCCCCAGACCAGCTCAAACAATTAGACTTATTATTCATGTTATTGTGGTGGTGGTGGGAGGGTTGCACTGAATGCCTGAGGGGAAAGTTAAATCACAAAGCCAGTGTTTTGTTGTGAGTTTATCTTGTTTTACATTTTATTAGGAAATCTTTTGTTATTCTAATTTTCTGTTTTGTTATTCACCTTGATGAGTCATTCATCAGGTTATTGACATGTTTCCATCATTATAAATCAAAGTTTATAGGCTTGGATGATGAGAGAAGGGTTAGTGGGTTGCCCTTGCTCTAAATCATGAGGTATACACTCAGCCTAATATGTTTGTTTTTGTCTGGTCTTTACAGGATAATACAGATTAAGACGTGTCCATTTTAGAGTCCTAAATTCAAGGATCATTCAAGTGTTGACTTTTGGACCATGTCTGCACTGCAAACCCCCACCTTCACCATAAATCTGTGCTGTTTGGTTTCCCAGCCCTTCGTGTTCTTGGGCTAAGTCTGTTCTTTGTCTCCCATACCTGCCCTATGGAGAGCACAGACCACCGTGTTGTTTCTACACAGCAGCGGATGGTCTTTCTCGTCTCTCTGTTCTTGAGCCTTGGACTGGTGTAGCAGGGAGGCTGCAGCTTGTACCTTCTCATCTGGGAACGGCGTTGCGACTTTTCAAGTTAAATAAGAGTGATGAATGTACTTACGTTTAAAGATGGAAAACGTGATCACCCAGACTTAGAGAGAAAATAGAGGTTTAACTACCCAAAGCATTCGGGATTCTGTCCCCACATTTCCACCTATAATAGCAAAGTCTTCTTGCATTTCAGTGTTTAAAAACGATCGTTTGTTACTAGCGTTACAACTAAGTTAATAACTGCTTGTCTCAAACTAGGTTATATAAACAGCTCTGGGAATCACACAATGCTATTCGTGACAAGTTCATGTAATTCATGGTCTTCGAGAGAAATATTTTCTTTTCTTTTTATCTCACAGACTAGAAACAAAAATAGCACAGTATCAGAACCTCGATCATGACAGACCACTTGAGCATTTCCCACATTGAACTGATGTCAAATACCCTGTGTAGACATCTTAACTTAGTACGCTCGATACATTTGCCTCATAGTAGAAAACGGGAGGACTTTCAGTGACTGAATTGTTATTTAAACATTATTAAAAGCTACTGGATACCTTTATGTCACAACTCATTCGTATTATTTCGCACATATAAAATGAACAACTGCACTTGACATAAGTGGTTAACGAGTGATTTGCCACAACTTTTGATGAAACGTTTTGCAACTTTGCTGACGTCAGACGATCAACCTAATGGATATAAACATGCTCGTTTGACTTTAATTTCTTTTTTAGCTGATGTTACGTCAAGTGTTATAAAATGTGTTTTCCTTTACATTGTATACAGTCTGACTACGGTAGGGTATACTGGTCTGACTACAGTAAGCTAAGACCACATGACTGCCTAGCAATTGTAAATTCAAAACGAGTTGTACGGTGGGTGTCTATATTTTGTTACTGGTATTCTGAAGCGATGGCTTTTCCTCAAATGTGATCATTCTAAAAGTATGACACAACTGTCCTGAGATTACGATGTGCATTCACAATGTCCCAAACATCATCTTTGTTACCCGTTCCTTTGTTCGGGGGATTGGACATAAAAAAAACTATTCAATGACATTTAGTTCAAAATAAAGTTTGCAAGAAATCTATTTGTCATTGTGTGTTTGTTTTTCGTAACAACGCCTGAACTGTAAAGTTAACAGTCGATAGATGTACATTGTAAATTACAGGCTTCGTTATACGGTTTTCATTTACGATCGTTTTTTACAATAGTTCAGTGCTTTTCTGGGATAGCTAAAGGACTAAGGTAACTACCCCCGACAATGATCATTAACATTTAAGACTAGACATCCAGACAAAGGTATCAATAACTAAATAACACTGGATTATGTGAAGAGTTAGATATTTAAAATTGACAGTCGATTTGACATCCTCATCAGACTGTGTAAACCCACAGGCGTGTAACGCCCCCACCCTCATCGCGTCCACTCAACGCGTTTTCAATTCAACATCTCGCGACAACACCGAGCCCCGCGCCACAGCGCACGGTCAAACGACGTTCTACGCAAATGTGCGCGAGCTCCATGGAGAGTCTGTATCCAGCAGGACAGAGATGCTCAGCTAGCTGCCCCGCTAGCGCCGCTTCAAAACAACCAACTGCAGCCAGCACCTAGACGCTGCTTTGTGGTGGAATACGACAGTAGGGCTCCAGGATTGAGAGAATTCTTGACAGGTTCGCGATTTTGCATAAGTAGAGAATACTATTATCACATTGTTCTATAATGGGAGGTAATAGACATGCTTCTGACGTTAGCTAGCTAGCCAGCTAGCTAGGTGCTGGCTAGCTACAAGAATCATTCGAGACGCTTACGAGGGACCAGCTTCAGCTAACTAGCTAGAGAAAGGCAACTGCTGGGCCTTGTAGGGCCAAACATTAGATATCATACTATACAATCAGTTTGATTTACCAGCAATACAACACTTCTGTCATTCTCTATTCTACGGCTTGGGAAGCGTGGAATGATATATTCAGTGCAAAAGAAGGATTTTAAATCGAGGACTGAAAGAAGAAAGGACTTTTCGTCTTTGAACTGGAAATTAGGCACTGAATCTAGCTAGTAGGCTATGTGGTTAGCTTGATAGCTAACGGTTGCTAGCTGTTGTACTGTACGGGCCTGAAAAACAGTCGATTTGCAAGCTAGCACACTCTTGTAACAAGCAACGAGCGAATCGCACATGTTTTGGGAGGACTTCAACGTTGGAATCTATCGTTGACAGTTCCGATATCAGAGGGGTAGATCGGAAGGATTTGTTCGGTATCTAACGGGGGAGCTAGTAGCTTGCTCACATAGGCTTTTTGAATGTGGGATAAAATGGAGACCCCAACGATTGTCTACGATCTCGACACCTCTGGGGGGCTAATGCAGGTAAGAAACCTTCATTCGTAACTATCATCACTACCATACTTTGTAGGTGCTTTTGAAAACATCCCTTGAAGGTGTGCTGAACGTTTTGATTCTCAAAGACCTCCATCCCAACCATCCCGCTATCTGTTTTTCGTTTTCTCTGACATGCAGCAAATCCAAGCGCTGCTTGCGCCTCCCAAATCTGAAGACGGTGAAAAAAGGAGTCGTAAACCCGACAAAAATGCTCGGAGGACCGGGAGGGCCACTAATCACGACACCTGTGACAGTTGCCGTGAAGGAGGCGACCTGCTGTGCTGTGATCACTGTCCCGCTGCATTTCACTTACAGTGCTGGTAAACTACCCGAACAGCTAGCTCACTGACTGCGTGCTAAGTTACACTGGTACAGTCGTAAAAGTCAAAAGCCACAAGGAATGAGTTGAGTCATCTGAGAAAGAATAAACTTCCGCCGTTGTTTAAGATGAATCACAAATAGGTTGTGTGCAGTTACGCCTGTGCTTGCCAGTCATCTCAGTCCTCTGAGTGTAGCTGCAGTTAGCTAGTGACTCTATGCTGTCTCTAACTGTCTATACTGTCATAGCACCAAGACTTCGTATAGCAGCAACAGTACTGAGAAAGATGTAGATCTGGAAATGTCAAGTCATGACCTCATATTCTGGAAATACTGACAATAAAACTGCTTTTGGATTTCATTAAGGATTTGAGCAGACAATCTGGAAACATTTCCTGTGTCTGTCTCTGGTTATGTATGTGGTTTCCACTGCATGTTGTACAGCTGAAAGAGAAGGGAATGCTGATCAGCTAACAGCATTTAAACAGCTCTTACGATGTGACTGCAGTTAGTCATGTTGTTGTGATGGCATGTTGGGGTGTTTCCCCATGTGTGTAGACCTGAGAACCAAGTCTGCTGGTCTCCAGGGCTGTGCTGGTCTCCAGGGCTCTGCTGGTCTCCAGGGCTCTGCTGGTCTCCAGGGCTGTGCTGGTCTCCAGGGCTGTGCTGGTCTCCAGGGCTCTGCTGGTCTCTAAGCCTCTCCTGGTCTCTGCTGGTCTCCAGGGCTCTGCTGGTCTCCTGGTCTCTGCTGGTCTCCAGGGCTCTGCTGGTCTCCTGGTCTCTGCTGGTCTCCATGGGTGGATAGAGAAGAAACGTGCAGTTGATCCAGTCTGGTTGGGACTAGAGGTTAGGTTAGGGTTAGTATAGGGTTAAGGTTAGTATAGGGTTAGGGTTAGTATAGGTTAGGGTTATTGTTAGTAAAGGGTTAGGTTAGGGTTAGTATAGGGTTGGTATAGGGCTGGTATGTTAACCCTTACCTGCTTGTATCTGTGTTTCTTGGGGATTCTTTCTGAATCCACAATTGTTTTGAGACCAGCAGCCTTTTAACTGTGGCCCACACCGTTTCCCCCACAGCCAGCCTCTTTGGCTCCGCCCACAGCCAGCCTCTGACTCCGCCCACAGCCTGCCTCTCTGGCTCCGCCCACAGACTCTCTTCATCTATGTGCACCTGGCTTCAATCAGCCAGGGGTTCATGTTTTCTCAGTAGCTGTACCCTGAGTGCAGTGATTTAACAGCATACTGCTGCTGAACTTATATGAAGGGCTCTGGAAAAGTAATCTGAGTCTCGTGATTGGTCAGCGCTCTTGTGTGATCCCTGTTTGCACTATTGGCAGCTAAAGTTGAGCGGTCTGTGTAGCAGATGCTCCAGCAGATGGCTGTTTGCCTTTCTAACAACAAACTTCTTAACTTACTCTTTTCTTGACAAGTGAACTTTCTTCATCATTGCAGTGTTGCTGTTCCTAACTCAGTTGATGAGCTGATTGTAGCTTGTTTGTTGTGAACCAATAGTAATCCTCCTCTGAGCAAGGAGATGCTGCCCCCTGGGGACTGGATGTGTCATCGCTGCTCAGTGCGTCGAAAGGTTAGTGAACTTCCTGTTTCCCTGAAGTTTGTTTCTCTTTTCATTCTGCTGGAGTGAGCTCACTGAAGAGAGGATGACTACATTGTGCTGTCTGTCCCCTTCTCCCCTCCTGCACCTCCCTCCCTTCTCTCCTCCTGCACCTCCCTCCCTTCTCTCCCCCTGCACCTCCCTCCCTTCTCTCCCCTCCCTACTTCAGAAGCGTGAGCTGAAGAAGGAGCAGATAAATGGTTTGCTGGAGCGCCAGTTCTCCAAACAGTCCCTGTCTCCAGCAGCCGACCTGGACGTGTCGTCCGGACCCCTGCGGCTGGATCCAGCCGTGGGCCCGGGGCTGAGGGCAGCTGTGGCCCAGGTGCGTCTGCTGGAGCGGAGGCCCCTGAGCCGCCCCAACACTCCCACCTCCACAGCCTCCACAGACACCCCCACACCCTCCGAGCAGAACGACATGGATGATGACATGCTGGATGTGGAGGAGGAGACGGCCTGCTCCGACCAGGAGAGCTGCACCCCTCACCTCAAAAGGCCCTTCGACCTCCTGATTGCAGCAGCAATGGAAAGGAACCCCACACAATTCCAGCTGCCCAATGAGCTCACCTGCACCACCGCCCTCCCAGGTAAGTACCCTTTTTTTTTCCCTTTTTCCCCCCAAACTGCGCCCTGGGGAGGCCCTCAGCCTGATTGGCTGCTGCTGTTAATGGCGGGAGACACTCCCTCACGCTGTCTCCTCTCTCCTTCACGCTGTCTCCTCTCGCCCTCTCTCCCTTCCTGGCTCACCCTCTTTCCCTCACACTCTCTCCTCTCTCCCTCACACTCTCCTCTCTCCCTCACGCTGTCTCCTCTCTCCCTCGCCCTCTCTCCCTCGCCCTCTCTCCCTCGCCCTCTCTCCCTCACACTCTCCTCTCTCCCTCACACTCTCCTCTCTCCCTCATACTCTCCTCTCTCCCTCATACTCTACAACATCCTCTGCGCGCCGCAGAGCGTGCTACAACACGCCTGATCTTCCACCAGGTCAGCGAGGAGGAGGAGAGACGAGATGATGGGAAAGAACATGAAGCGTCCTCAGCATGAGCTGGATCACAACGGCCTGGTGCCGCTGCCAGTGAAGGTGTGCTACCCCTGCGGCAGGTACGAGGCTCACCTGGGGCTCAACACAGGGTTCTAGAACACAGGGCTGCTTGCTCTAGAACACGGGGCTGCTCGCTCTAGAACACGGGGCTGCTCGCTCTAGAACACGGGGCTGCTCGCTCTGGAACACGGGGCTGCTCGCTCTGGAACACAGGGCTGCTCTTGTGAAAAGGCAAACCATTTGTCCTAAATAGACATTATTTTGTTACTCCTTTAACAAGTAAGGGGGCAATTAAATGCTTTACTTCCTAGATGATAAACACAGTCCAATTACATGCAGATCAGTTCTCTTTCAAAGCATATGAAGTCATTCGTGGGGGATAATTGGACAGTTTAGTTTAAAAGACACAATCTCTGGTTATTCATTTGAATGACGAGCCATTATTTCTGACAAGGAAAGTATTCATGACAGCAATCATGTAAGACCCATGTTGGACTCCATGCCTCTGCAAAAGAAGGTGGATTGTTTGTATCATAGCTGAGTACACGGGGCAGAGGCAGGGGACAGAGGGCAGGGGGACAGAGGGCAGGGGACAGAGGCAGGGGACAGAGGCAGGGGACAGAGGGCAGGGGGACAGAGGGCAGGGGGACAGAGGGCAGGGGGACAGAGGCAGGGGGACAGAGGGCAGGGGGACAGAGGGCAGGGGACAGAGGCAGCAGGCAGACAGAGTTATCCCCTCCTCCAGAATGACTAGACTGACTTCCTCTCACACTGGTTTGGAGTCTGCATCTGCTGCACACGTGTTTGTCCAAAGGAAATGATTCAACTATTAAAAGGCTTTTTAGTTTGTGGTGCAACAGTGAAGTTCCTTCAGATGCTCCCTGCCTGGCCTGTTGTTCTCTATTAGAGTGGGCTGGGCTCTTCAGAAGCAACACTGTTGATGTGGCAGTGAGCCTTGTCGACTGCGTGCTGGCTGCTACCAGCACCTCAGCTATGTCAGTAACACCACAGAACACGCATGGCGAGAGGCTGAAATTCAAACCATCTGCTCAGCATGTAGGATCATTCTGCATTGCTGGTTGTTCCTCTCTGGACTGCCAGAGCAGCCCTGCCTCCTCTCCCTGTCCTTCCCTCTCTCTACACTACAGCCCTGCCTCCTCTCCCCTGTCCTTCCCTCTCTCTACCCTCTCTACCCTCTCCCTCTCCCCCCCACAAGTCCTCCATCTCCCCCTCTCTCCATCCCCATCTCTCTCCCTCCTCTCCCTGTCCTTCCCTGTGTCTACACCGCATCTGGAACAGGCAGATACACACACACACACACACATACAAACACACACAAGAATGTGTGGTTCTAGAACATACCGTGAATACCTCAGGATATCTGTTGATGTTCTCTCTGCTGCCCCCTGTGTGTGTTACAGGAGCTGCAGGCTAGCACCTTTGATCCAGTGTGACTACTGCCCCCTGCTGTTTCACATGGACTGCTTGGAGCCCCCGTTGACAGCTATGCCTGTGGGCAAGTGGATGTGTCCCAATCATATCGAGCACTTGGTGGTAGGACTGACCCAGATGCACGCACACCTGACCTACCCATTGGAGATGTATTTGCTGTCCTTCTAAGACCTCTACACACTCACACCCCTCTCCTACCCCACCCCTCTCCTACCCCCCCTCTCCTACCCCCACCCCCCTCCTACCCCCAACCCGCTACTACCCCCACCCCTCTCTCTCCCTCACGCTGTCTCCTCTCTCCCTCGCCTCTCTCCTCGCCTCTTTCCTCGCCTCTCTCCTCGCTCTCTCCTGCCTCTCTCCCTCGCCCCTCTCTCCCCTCCACCTCTCCTCTCTTCCCTCCCTCTTCCTCTCTCTTCATGCCTCTTCCTCTCTCTCCCTCACACTCTCCTCTCTCCCTCATACTCTCCTCTCCTTGTGTCTCCAACCCAGGCAGCAGCAAGAGGGAGAGGAGAACCGAGATGATGGGAAAGAACATGAAGCGTCCTCAGCATGAGCTGGATCACAACGGCCTGGTGCCGCTGCCAGTGAAGGTGTGCTACCCCTGCGGCAGGTACGAGGCTCACCTGGGGCTCAACACAGGGTTCTAGAACACAGGGCTGCTTGCTCTAGAACACGGGGCTGCTCGCTCTAGAACACGGGGCTGCTCGCTCTGGAACACGGGGCTGCTCGCTCTAGAACACGGGGCTGCTCGCTCTGGAACACAGGGCTGCTCTTGTGAAAAGGCAAACCATTTGTCCTAAATAGACATTATTTTGTTACTCCTTTAACAAGTAAGGGGGCAATTAAATGCTTTACTTCCTAGATGATAAACACAGTCCAATTACATGCAGATCAGTTCTCTTTCAAAGCATATGAAGTCATTCGTGGGGGATAATTGGACAGTTTAGTTTAAAAGACACAATCTCTGGTTATTCATTTGAATGACGAGCCATTATTTCTGACAAGGAAAGTATTCATGACAGCAATCATGTAAGACCCATGTTGGACTCCATGCCTCTGCAAAAGAAGGTGGATTGTTTGTATCATAGCTGAGTACACGGGACAGAGGGCAGACCAGAAAGGGCCCGAGCAGTGCGTTGGACAGCAGCGGCAGGCGTGGGACAGAGGAGCACGGGGACAGAGGGGCCAGGGGAGACAGAGGGCAGGATGGCGAGCAGCAGCGGCGCGGCAGCTGGGCCCGAGGAAACACGAGAGCTTAGCCGACTTCAGCAGGGGCAGGTTGACAAGTACAACGACCCCGGCGGGGGTACAGAGGCAGGGGTACAGAGGCAGGGGGACAGAGGGGCAGGTGGCACCAGAGGCAGCAGGCAGACAGAGTTATCCTCTCCTCCAGAATGACTAGACTGACTTCCTCTCACACTGGTTTGGAGTCTGCATCTGCTGCACACGTGTCTGTCCAAAGGAAATGATTCAACTATTAAAAGGCTTTTTAGTTTGTGGTGCAACAGTGAAGTTCCTTCAGATGCTCCCTGCCTGGCCTGTTGTTCTCTATTAGAGTGGGCTGGGCTCTTCAGAAGCAACACTGTTGATGTGGCAGTGAGCCTTGTCGACTGCGTGCTGGCTGCTACCAGCACCTCAGCTATGTCCCCAAGTACACCATCCACCCCGGAACCACGACCGAGTGGCCAGCGAGGCGGGCCTATATATATGAGGCGGCAACCATATCTGCCTCAGCATGTAGTCAATTACTCACATATAGCCTGGATTGTATCCGTGGCTCTGGGACTGCCAGAGCAGGGCCTGAGAGCCTGCCTCTCCCTTCTCTTCCTCTCCTCTCTCCTGCCCTGCCTCCTCTCCTGTCCTTCGGCGCTCTCTCTACACTACCAGCACTGCCTCCTCTCCCAATGTCCGTTCCTAGTGAGCTCAACAAGCTACAGCCCTGCCTCCTCCTCCCTCCACCTCATCCCCCTCCTCCCCCATCCCCACCCCTCCTCACCCCCCAGACACACACACACAACACACACCACATACAAACACACAAAGGAACTGTCTGGTCAGGGTTAGAACTTGCATATAGCGAGTCCCAATACCTCAGGATATCTGTTGATGTTCTCTCTGCTGCCCCCTGTGTGTCTTACAGGAGCTGCAGGCTAGCACCTTTGATCCAGTGTGACTACTGCCCCCTGCTGTTTCACATGGACTGCTTGGAGCCCCCGTTGACAGCTATGCCTGTGGGCAAGTGGATGTGTCCCAATCACATCGAGCACTTGGTGGTAGGATTGACCCAGATGCACGCACACCTGACCTACCCATTGGAGAGAGTGTTTGTATTTGGCGTGATCCTTCTTAGACACTCTAACACAACTCACCCATGCTTCCTAACCTCCACCCCTCTCCTACCCCACCCCTCTCCTATCCCACCCCTCTCCTACCCCACCCCTCTCCCTGGTAGCTAAAGCAGAGGAGCCTGACTCTGAGCAGTCGCTGTCAGCTGTTTGACCAGTTCCAGGACAGGATGTCCCAGCATGCTGTCAAGGTGGACTTCCTGCAGAGGGTCCACCGCCTGCACCCTCCTGTCCGCAGGGGAGGCCACTCCCACCTGAAGAGAACACTGAAGGTGAGACGCCCGTGATGTGGCCACTCACCTGCAGGGCTGTGTGTGAGGCTGCGTGGGAGGCTGAGAGGGAGGCTGCGTGGGAGGCTGAGAGGGAGGCTGCGTGGGAGGCTGTGTTGATGGTCAGGTGTGCTTGCTTAACTGTCTGTGTCCTGCCAGGTGCCGGACTCCATCAAATCTCAGTACAGGTCTCCTCCTGTCATGATCCCCCCTGCTGGGATCCGCCATGGAGAGCTCATCTGTACAGGGGTCCCAGAGGCCCCCTGCTCCCAGCCCCCCCAGCCTGTCACCAGCAACGAGGAACAGCAGGAGGTAAAACCACACCCCATACACGCCTGTCTTGACCCTGCTGGTCCTGCCTCTAACCTGTGTATCTCTGTTGCCCCCAGTGGCTGCGAGGCGTCATCACTCTGCAGTGTAGCATTATGAGGCACCTCTCTGCCAAGCACAAGTCCTCACAGTGGGAGGCTGACGTCAAGACTTCCGTCCCAGCGGAGGAGGGTGAGGCTGAGTACAGCTCTGACAGGACGGCCCCCGGCGTCCAGGGGGCCCCCGGCGTCCAGGGGGCCCCAGCCCTCGTGTCCCCTGGGGGGCTGAAATTCAGCTTGTGTCCCAGTAACGGCCCTGTGGACCAGCAGGCCAATGGGAGTCCTGAGGCCCTGTCCCCCCTGGCCTCCACCCTGTCCCCCAGTCCTCAGCCTCACACCCCCAGCCCTGCGCTATCCAACCACCTGGCTGTGGTTCAGAACGAGGATCTGCCCAGACCGTGTTTAGAACCTGCCTCTGTCAGACCAGAGCCCCGGACTCCCCACCCCCCAGACCCGCTCAGGGCTCCTGCCCAGACTGGGAGCACCAAGCTGGGCTCAGGTAGGCCTGCAGGGAGAGGGGGCCCTGGTTCTAGCTGCTGGTTGGCTGGAGGCATCAAGTGAACAGGGTTGTGTTTGTCTGCAGATGTAAAGATGGGTGTGGATGTGGCAGATCGCCCCAGCAGAGCCCCTCAGACCCCTGGGCTCCAGCCACTCTCCCTGGGGGAGCTGTCCAGCTGCCTGAAGGCTGTCATAGATGGGAACGGAGGTGAGCTTGACCAGTGGATCACTGATAGATCATCACTAGTCTAGTTGAGACACAGAGCTCCAGGCTATCCCCCTTCTCGCTCCTGTTTGTGTCATGCCTGCCTAATGTTGTCTGCCATACCTGCTCCTCCCAGAGGTCCACATGGGGAACCTGGATGCCAAGCTCATCCAGCTGCTGGCTTGGCAGCGACTCCAGCAGCTGTTTGAGCCCAGAGCCTCGTCTCCACAGAGCAACAGCATCAGCACCAGCCAGCCGGCCCAGACACAGGAACAGCATGCTGAAGGTCAGCCAGTCCCTCACTCACCTCCATCACCTTCCTGACCTCCCTCACCTCACCTCCATCACCTTCCTCACCTCCATCATCTTCCTGGTCTCCCTCACCTCACCTCCATCACCTTCCTCACCTTCCTCACTTCACCTCCATCACCTTCCTCACCTCCATCCTCTTCCTCACCTCCATCCTCTTCCTCACCTCCATCCTCTTCCTCACCTCCATCATCTTCCTCACTTCACCTCCATCACCTCACCTTGCTCACCTCTCATTGTCTTGCCAGGACATCATGTGTGTACTGGTGGTATTAAGCTATTCATCAGTTACTGATGTCATGTTGATCTTTCGTTGTATTTTCCTCTCAGCACACAACAAGTCTGTCCAGGCCAGAGCAGTGTTCTACCCTCTAGCAGGAAGAGGAAGAGCAGTCAACATGTGCTACAGGAGCCTGCACATGGGAACTGGTGAGAACACACCTGATAACACCAGGCAGTTACCTGCATGGCACCAACAGATAACACCAGGCAGCTACCTGCATGGCACTAACAGATAACACCAGGCAGTTACCTGCATGGCACTAACAGATAACACCAGGCAGTTACCTGCATGGCACTAACAGATAACACCAGGCAGTTACCTGCATGGCACTAACAGATAACACCAGGCAGCTACCTGCATGGCACTAACAGATAACACCAGGCAGTTACCTGCATGGCACTAACAGATAACACCAGGCAGTTACCTGCATGGCACTAACAGATAACACCAGGCAGCTACCTGCATGGCACTAACAGATAACACCAGGCAGCTCTGCCTCAGATAACCCACAAGTGAAACTAGAACACTGCTGTTGTCTGACTCCTGCTGTGTTTACCAGGTGCTGATATGGATGTGTGCCTCACCAACTATGGCCACTGTAATTACGTATCAGGAAAACATGCGTGTATCTTCTATGATGAGGTAAGCAGGATGGCAGACACCGACGCTCGACACCAACACAGAACACACACACAAAACGCACACACACACGCTCAGACACACGCACCAGACACGCACTCGCACAGACACACAGAGACACACATACACACACCTACATGCACACATGTACACACGCACTGTGAACCCACCCCAAACACACAATCTGTTAACTCATGCTGACACACACACACTGATACAGTCACTCACACACAGTCACTCATACACAGACACACTTGCAGACAACAACACACAGACCTTGCACAGACGAACACACACAGACACAGACATTACAAACGATTAGAAAGGTTTTAACGATAGCTGGTTTGGTTGTGTGTGTGTGTGGAGCAGAACAGCAAGCAGTATGAGCTGCTGAACTACAGCGAGCATGGCACCACAGTGGACAGCGTTCTGTACTCCTGTGACTTCTCAGACAAGACCCAGCCCAGCCCCTCCAGCAACCTGGTGACCAAGGTTCACAACATCATCAGTGAGTGTTCTTCCTGGACCAGCAGTCCTCGTCTTCACGTGGAGATAACGTGTGCTAACGGTCTCTGTTTGCCTCTCCAGAGCGCTGCAGGAGAAGGGAGCAGCAGGAGGCCCCAGGAGAGGCTGTACAGGCCCCAGGAGAGGCTGTGCAGGCCGCAGTGATGAGTCAGGCCCCAGGAGAGACCCCGTGTGACTGTAGGAGCAGTGGCTGCAGTGTGGTGGGGGGTGCTGGGGCAGGCTGGGAAGGCACTGCCCTGCTTCACCATGGTAGCCTCATCAAGATGGGCTGCATGCAGTTCCTGTTCAGCATCACAGAGTTTGCTTGCCTGCCGCCCAAGGACGAGAACCCAGCTGCGATAGCTAGCCTCCACCCCAGCCTCCACCCCAGCCTCACCCCGCCTCCCCCTAGCCCCCCACCCGCTCACCGCTCCCGCCCCCACTCCCCCCCCCCCCCATGCCCCAGCACGCCCCAGCCAAGCGCTCCCCAATCCAGCAAACCAGCCTCCAGCCCAGCCTCCAGCCAGCCCTCAACCCAGCCAGCCCAAGCCTCAACCCAGCTCCAGCCAGGCTCACAGCCCAGCCTCAAGAAGCCCCCTCCCAGACCACCCAGACAGAGGCCTCTGTCCAGCAGTGTGTTCTGCTCTTTCAGAGGCCCATGTGTCTCCTTGACCGTGCCCCTCTGCTAGGCATGGTCTAAGTCCAAAAGTGTTTTTTATTTTGATATTCAAACATTTTGCTGATATGAAGTATTTTCATGCTCAGATTTTGTGAGCAACTTGCACATAGAATTTTTTATTTTATTTTTTCCTCTTTGTAAATGTTCATCTTTCTGAAATATATTTAAATTGGCATTTAAAAGGGATTCTCTGTGGGCATGAAGATGACGCTACTGGAACAGCAGCTCACTAGACAGACACATCCTGTGTCTTAGTAAGCAACTTGTTCTCTCCTGGGCCAGTAAGAACAGCAGAAACAAGCTCATTCTCTTCAGAAAATGTACATGATTTGCTCCTGGTCATTTTACTTGGTGTACTGTGTAAAGACAATGGAATTGTGTTGGGATGTTTTTGTTACCATTGCAGGTAGCTCTATAATGAAACATGCACACTTTCATGTTCATATGTTTTATAAACTAATATAATTATGTACATGGTAAATAATTCCCAATTTCAGCTGCAGCCACGATGAACCGCTGATGGCTCAGTTTGACCAGAGTCAGGTGAATGACCTTTGGTCATTTGGATATTTGAATCTGTACTATGCTTCTTGTGGAATTTGTGCAGTAGTTTTGAAAATGATTTGTGGTGTTTTTCAATACTGTAGTCTACATTGTAAATACTGTGTTTTAGAGAAGTTCACCTGAGTATGTGCACCTGCTATGTAAATATGAAGCAACTTCTACAATGTTTCCCTTTTCTGTCTTAAAAATGTAAATAATACAAAGATTTTTAAGAAGCTTCAACGAACAAGTTGCGTGGTCATTTTTGGTGTGTCCGAGTCAGAATGTGTTCATGTTTTCATATGTGTTCATGTTTTCACGTCCATACAGTGCTGTGTGCAGTCTGAGCGGTAGCCTGTCAAACAACCACATGTCGGCGATACTGACACGTATTCCATTAAACCGAACTGTTGCATAACATGGGCTTCACCCCTTTCTGATCAGATTACTTCTGTATTTTACACTGGTGTAAGAGCTGTACATGTTTCTCCTGGTAGGGTGCGGCTCTGTCGTATTTAACGGATTATTAGAATTCCTAGGCAAGCATGTTTACGCTGCTAGTTATCGTGGTAGGAATAGTCGCGGTTTATACATTATTGCATTTATTGGTTCTGAAACTACCCAAATGCAAAAGTAATGTGAAGTTGCACGGGAAAGTCGTAATAGTGACAGGTAAGGGTACGGCATGTTCTGTGCTTTTTGCTTTGATTGCTTATCATGCTGTCAGCGATTTACAGTGGTGTGCATGTCTGAAAAACCACTTGGTGATCAAGACCATGTTATTTTACAGGCGCCAACACTGGCATTGGTAAAACGACAGCGTTAGACCTTGCCAGACGGGGGGCCAGAGTCATCATGGCCTGCAGAGACAAAACGAGAGCAGAAAAAGCCATTCTCGACATCGTCAAAGTAGGCTTAAGGGCACATTGGTTGCAACTAGATTCAATGACTGAGCTGCCTTTTGCGTTTAACCTTTACAAACAAAATATGTTATTCCGTGGTATATCCGGAGGAGGGCGCTGTATACCATAGAAGACAGTATGAGTCTTACTTCAGCCAAATCAACGATTTAGGATGGGGGAAGCTGAGTGGTAGAGTAATTCACTGCAGACATGTCTCAGGTTCGGTACGTAGGATGAAAGCATCAGCTTAGTAAATCCAGAGTCTTCTAGAGCATGTGTGTTCCTGTTCTGCAGGAGACGGGGAACAAAGACGTTGTTTTCATGCCGCTGGATCTGGGAAGTATGCAATCAGTGAGATCCTTCGCTGAGAACTTCCTGAAATCGGAACCCAGACTGGACATTTTAATCAACAATGCTGGTAAACATATGTCAGTAATTATGCCAAGATACTGAAAACAGTTTCTCTGCAGTGTTGGTGTCCCTGCAAGTCTTTGGAACTATCACAACTGTCATTTATTACATTTTAGACCAAAGAGCAGCCTCATTATACACATTATACTGTCACATACAAGCACATTATACTGTCACATACAAGCACATTATACTGTCACATACAAGCACATTATACACATTATACTGTTGCATACAAGCACATTATACACATTATACTGTCATATACAAGCACATTATACACATTATACTGTCATATACAAGCACATTATACACATTATACACATTATACTGTCATATACAAGCACATTATACACATTATACACATTATACTGTTGCATACAAGCACATTATACACATTATACTGTTGCATACAAGCACATTATACTGTTGCATACAAGCACATTATACTGTTGCATACAAGCACATTATACTGTTGCATACAAGCACATTATACTGTTGCATACAAGCACATTATACACATTATACTGTTGCATACAAGCACATTATACACATTATACTGTTGCATACAAGCACATTATACT